>JAXBDA010000377.1:17500-90102 GCA_036023075.1 Gaultheria prostrata | reverse complement strand
GGTTTGAGAGAAAGCGGGGAAGAAATATTCAAAAAATTACCTGCAGCATTGTTCAAAAAGTCAAATGCCGCATTGTTGACCTGCGGCATTGTAAAAGTCAAATGCCGCATTTTGGACCTGTGGCATATACTCGTGGTGCCCACGTGGCGCGGGAGGCGCTGCCAGCTGTAATGCCGCACTTCAGGTCTGCGGCATGGTATATTTTTAAAATTTGTTTGAAAAACGGTATATTTTGGTAAATTAAAACGAAAAATGATATAAATCGGCAAAAAACCCGAATATCGTCACCCACGTAAAACCTCAACAATGGCCACTCCACAACCAGACGTCGACGACTTCTCACCTTCCTCCACCACCATCACCTTCGACCCACCCCTCCCTCTCCTCCGCCACCCCCTCCCCTCTTCCTCCTCCTCCCCTCCATTCCTCCTCGCATTCAAAAACTCCCACTCTTTCTCCACCGCCTACAAATCCTGCCAATCCACCCTCACCTCCCAATGCGAGGCCGGCGCCCTAATCGGCTGCGCCATAGCCGCGTCCAAGAATTGCAAACCCCCCTGGTGGAAATCCATTTTCTCCAAACCAGACCTCGCTGAGAGAGAAAGGTGCGAGGAGAGAGAAATGAGGGTTTGTGTCGAGGCGGCGATGGCGAGGTGTCGGGATTATGCGAAGGAGAAATGTCGGTCGGTGTTTCGCGACGCGTGGATTGGTGTTGAGGGTGGGAGAAAGGTGGATTGGAGAGAGGCTTCGAAGTTGATGTTTTGGGCGTGTGCGGCGGAGAAGGGGCTAGGGTTAGGGTTAGGGTTTGGGTTGGATCGGATGGGGAGTTGGGCGGAGTTTAGAAGTCGGGTTGAAGTGACGAGTTACCGAGGGAGTGAGCTCTTAGGTACTGTTATTAAAGATGGTTGATTTTATGCATCAATGAAATTCAGGTGCTCCTTGACGAGTAAGTCATTATATTTGTTTGTGTTTCGTGATGTTTGTGTTCTACGTGTTTTGAATTTCTTTGAGTACTGGCTTGGAAATTGAATGGCTCCTTTGGAGAGAGAGTGATTTCTCACTGTTGTTTGGATGGTGCAGTGAGAAACCTCTTCCCTTTCCTTTCTTCTCTCACCATTAATGGAAATCTCTCCCCTTTCTTCTCTCACCATCCAAAGACAGTGGAAATGAACTACTTAAAACTTGACCTGTACATTGAAGCATTGAATTGATGAGAAAATGTCCAGAGGTCTGTCGAGCAGCCCCGACTCAATATCTCCAACATTGAACCTTCTTGTTTGGTGCTGTGGAAATTCAAACGGTCTAACACAACAGACCAACAACAAAAGAGACTATAGACTGGAATCCAATGATACAACAACCAGATAACAAAATCAAACTCTAAAGTCTAACCCCAAGGGCATCCTCCAGCACGAAATGCCTCACTGACAGAGGGGTTTTATTCAGTGTTCCGATTGCTTAGCACCCAGCCGAGCAAGGTGGCAGCGCTCTGGATCGCCTGACGATATGTATGGCCGAGGGAAGCTTGGGTCCTGTTGAGAAGGGCTTTGGAGTCTTCAATGAGGATGTTCGGGAGGAGCTCCATCCGTAATGAATTGGGCCACAACTTGGGAATCAGTTTAAATCTGCACATTATACATTTCTCCCTCCAGCATTGCGGTTAATCCTCTGATTTCCCTCATAGTTCCGCCTCTAGACTATTGTCACATTCAGCTTTGTTTCATCAGCGCATGGGATTTGGGGGTTTATCGGAGGTTTATAGCCTCCACTGTTTAGGGGGAAGTAAGGGCCTCATGGATTTTGGTAGAATAAGCAATGATATTGTTGTAGCTACCGAGAGCAATAATCTCCAACATTGAACTAAGTACTAGTATTCACATGATATTTTCTATACTATTTCAAATTTCTTTTTGTTGTCTTATTTGTTGCATGTATTTTGGGAAATAGAAATTTGATGCCTTTCACAAATCCTCAATTTTACTATAAATAAAGCCCTTGCCTTACCCATCACATAGTGGCTGTAACCTGGAATCTTTTTCTCTCTTTTATTGTGCATGAAAGTACACAACTGGGCCTAGATTTAAAGAATGTTCACGAGATAGAATATTTTGGTGATTAACTCATTTTCATCAGGAGATGGTTTCAGATGGTGCGGAGTCTGCTGACATCTGTTATCCATTGTGTGCACTTTGATTTGAGTGTGTTAAACGTGACTGAATTGGCCTACGTTTTAGCCCACGGAGGCTCTCGTCCAGTCTCCTCAGCCTTCAGGCCCATACAGTTTGGTCATTTGTGTGGGCCTACAAAAATGATCGAAACTGTTTAGTTGTGGAACTCGCCGAGAAGGTTATTCAGGGGGAAAAACCCAGATTTATCGGATATTGGTAAATATGTGAACACATCATATTTGTTGGAGAAAGAATGGATGGGCAAATATGGTTTGAGACTCCAACCGCCTTTTTTTGGGAACAAATCTGATTTTGTATGCATCCGTCAATTTATTTTGGTTTTTGTCATGAATGATCTTCTCAGCAAGTTCTAAGATGTGAACTCAGATAATCTTTGTGGCCCCGGTGTGGGACCTTAAAAGGGCGAACTGGAGTCTAAAGAGATTGGGCGGGAGCCTCCTCTGTTTGAGCCAACCTTATTCTTTCTACGTATTGTTTTGAACCTTAGCCATGCCTAAATCCAAGCCCAGGAGTTGCTCTTTAGGATTGGTCAGTGCTTGTATGCAGATCCATGCTATCATCTGCCTATTTTACAATAGATACAACTTTTTTGTTTGCTAAGTTGAATCTGAGCCAAGAAGAGTTAACTTGAGTTTGTCTTGGGCTGCACAGCCTGCACTTGGGTCGGAAAGATTAGTAACTTTATTCTACTTTCTATCTTTTAGTAAAAGAAACAACTTGTGATCTCACAACCTAGTTTTGATCTCATTCCATTGTAGTGAGCATTGACATGTTGTGATCTGGACATTGGTTGATCTACATTCTTCCCCGCGGCTATACGATTCGGCTTCGCTACCAGTACCCATAAGGACTGCTTGACTGGCCTTTCGATAATTGTCTAACCACTCAAGAAACTATACCTACGCGTGTATTGGTGAGTACATATTAATGTGTGTATCTACATAACTAATTTGTTAGACAAGATTCAAGAGTAAAGACATAGCCCACCACCCCTTTTACCTTTTCACCACCTGGACTATATTCCCTAGGCACAACACATGGTAGCTAAATCAATTCATGGGTGTTCAGGGCATTTTAGTCCTAGGTTCAGCTTTAAAGGTTTATCGCCAACTTCTGTAATCATGGGCTGCTCAAATGAGAGGGGATTTAGCTACGTCTGATGAGTGAAAACCTGTTTCCTTGATGGTTTACCCCTCTTCGTAGCCGTCTCCTTTTCCACAACCAACAGAAAAGAATAAATGTATATCTTAGAGATTCATGCGGGTTTCTCTGGCCGAGAATGTAATCCTGTCGCACAGAATAGATTTACGGGTTTGTTTTATCATGCCAATTTTCATTGTAGATGTCAATATTTCTAAGCTGCTTGAGTTCGCTTCTAATTAATCTAATGATAGCAAGTGTACCGCATTTTCTGTATTTATTTTTGTCCATTTGATACCTTCCTCTTGCATGCCAAGCAAATAAACTGTGAATATACTTATGAACCCCCTTTTGGTTTTCCTGAATGCATTGGATTGATCTGCTGACTTGAAAAATGGGATACTTCTGCTACCTCAGTATAGAGATAAAGTGACTTACGGACTCCAGACATGAAGATTATTGTAGCTTTTCTAATTAGTCCAGGCGGGTGCCATTTATGTTTACTAGTGTAGCCAACACATGTTTTTAGAAATGTCTACCCCTTGTATTGGACTAAGGTCGCGTGGTAAGTTCTGGCATGTAATAATGCCCAGTAGGTTGCAATTTTCCCGGATAGTTATAGGAAGATGCACTGTGAAAGGCAGGGACTCCGGCCATCTTTAGGTTTTCCTCCCTGATTCCTGTCCCAAACACTTGATTTTGCCTCGCCCGTCCGTACTCGACCCAGTACTTTCCTATTGAAGCCCCCGGACAGTTACTATCAGGTTGGGGTTGGAGGCCCAAAGGGTAGAGAGATTCTGCAGCTAAGGTTTGTTAAGCCGAAGCGGAGAACATCTTTCACAGATCAAATAAAAAAAAAATGATTTTCAAATCAAACCCATATGAAACCCATATTTGAACATCTTTAACAGATCGGGTGAAATCAAAAAAGAAAACGTAGTTTAGGGCTCGAATCAATCGGCAAACCTGCTTCGTTTTTAGAGTGACTCAGCAAAACGAAGAGAAGGGGAGTTTCCATCTGCTTCGTTTTCAAAGTGTTCACCATCTTCACCTGGTGTGGAGACGAGAGAAGAGGGGAAATCGATCTTCAATTTGCTCTGGTGTGTGGGGGAGAGAGAGAGAGAGAGGCGTGAATGGAGAAGAAGATAAGAAGTCACTGCACTCTGACATTTCCGTGGCAATTTTGTAATATGGGGAGTTTCCATTCGCGTGTTTTTAGTCCGGGATTAGTAATACCACACGTATATGGACAATATTTTGTCCTGGTATTAGTAATCCCAACGCGTTTTCGGGAACCAAAAAGGGGAAAATGTGGGATTAGACGCGCGTAGTCCTATCCCAGGCGCCTAATCCCTGAATCAAACGAGGCCAATGGAATTGATTCACGGTATGTTTTTCCTCATTTGAGTCGAACAACTGTTCCAATGGGACTTTTTCGATTGGCAAGTCCAGAAAAGGAGTGAATTAGACAAGTGTAGTTTCTGAAGAGTTTTTTGCTTTAAACAAAAAGGAATCGTCATATACCTATGTGACATTAGAGGAAATTGAATTACTTATATTTAAGCAATTTCCGGTCATACTCATTATACTTTCAAGGGAATTACTCCATCCGTCCCAATTTGTTGGGCCTCTTTCCCTTTTTAGAAAGCTCAAAAAATTCTCTATATCTCATAATCTATAATATTTTTTATATTCAATATGGATCTTGTTTGGTAGATCTCAATTAATTTTGTTAAACACGGATTTCGTAATCATAAAAAACATTATAGATTATGAGATATAGACAATTTTTTGAGATGTTCAAAAAGGTAAACATGCCCAACAATTTGGGACGGAGGTAAACATGCCTAAACCATACTAAATTTTGTTCTTTTTCATGCTCTTTTCATTTTCCAAGAAAAATATTGGAAATACTACAAAAACAAATGTTTCTATTGAACCAGAAAGGAATTATGTTCGTGTTGAATCCGAAGTAAATTACCGACTATGGGCACTGTATGCTTCATTTAAAATTAATAGATTTAAATTGCCACTGTATGCTTCATTTTTTTTGAATCCGAAGTTGTTTTGAATATTCAGAAGTTAAAATGTGAACTATAATAATTACCGACTATGGGCAAACGTGGGATGTGTAGAATCCGAATATGTACCTTAATTGGCAGGGTAATTCTTTCTCACTTTTTATAATCATATGGTACCAAAATCGGCCCTAATTTTTTGAAGGCTTAAAGCGAAAACCAAACAGAGGTCTTTCTCGAAATCTTAATGCGTAAAATGTAGTCATCACAAACCATGCGAAGTAAGATCAAGAAATTGGAGCAGCAAAGGTCCAAGAGGTAGTCATCACCAACCATGCACTAAACAATGCAGAGTTGATCAAACAACTAACCCACCCTCAAACTAAAGAATGGTGGATGTTGTGAATTCAAATTTTAAAAGCTGAACTATTTACTACTTGTTTCGGACATAAATAATTGATTTAATTTTACACATCCCACGTTTGCCCATATTCGGATTTTGAAACTTGAAGTAATTGTTTTATTTCACATTTTAACTTCTGAATATTTAAAGCAACTTTGGATTCAAAAAAATGAAGCATACATTGGAAATTTAAATCTATTAGTTTCAAACATATAATTCATGTTTTAAAATCCGAATTAAGGTACATATTTCAAACATTCATATCCGAAAATATTGATCAAATTCAATACTGGGAATCCGAATGGCGGGCGACAAAAAATGAAAAAATAAAATCTGGGTCTTATTTCTCGTGTTGCTTTTGCTTCCTAAACAGTGATTTCGTGGTGGTGAGGTCGATTCTTTGTTGGCAATGTCGATTTCGTGGTGGGTAGATGGCAATGGGGTAGATTTAGGTTAGGGTTTGAAGAGGAAGATGAGGAAGAAGACGAACGGAGTGGTGAGGAAGAGGAGTGGAAGAGACGAACAGAGTGATGGCAATTTAGGCGACTGGTGCTTCCATTTTTGTCGGCAAGAGAGGAGAGAAGGAGAAAAGACGTTTTGAGAAGAACAGGGAGGGAGACGATCGTGTATGATTTTGGGTTTTTTTTTTTTTTTTTTTTAGGGTTTAGATTGATAGGAGGGGTAGATTGAGAAGTAAATAAATGTTAAGGAGGAGAGGGGTAGATTGGGAATATTTGGGAAATTTGTTGGCTATATTTATCCAAAATTGGGTTACAATTTCAAATTTTGATTTTAAGTTTTTAGGTGGTTGTATTTAGCTAAAATGTGGTTGTTAATAGAATTACCGTAGTTTAATTTACATCAACTGCTGTGGGTAAAAGAGTAAAAGTGAGAGGTAAAAACTGCCTATCCTTATCAATAGAGAATTATCCACGTATGCCTTTTTCAGTTTCCAACAGTTCAACTACTCGATCCCAAGAACTCGAGAATTGTAATGGATCCAATTGAGAGGAAAACATGCAAACTGGTGGCTATATCTTCTCTTTTCTTAAGAAGTAAATTTTAACTTTTAGAATATGTTCAATTTTATCATAGAGCATCTGTACTGCTGTTGATAATATGTGTTCAATTCAAATCGTGTTTCGTAAATAAACGTGTGTTGCTATTACATATATCTTCTCTTTTTCGTTAATGTTCTTGCTCCTGTTGAGACTCTGAAGTGATTCCGTTAAAAACATTTTCTCAGATCCGCTGCACTGTTTGCTTTTCTCTCTCTAAATCCTTGATTTTATCCTCTTTTGGTGGTTTGACATTTTCACAAATGATCAGTGAGTTATGCATTTCTCCCTTATGTATGCATTTATACGTTGTAGTTGTTCCACAGTAATCGGAAAGAGCATATGATATGAACTGTATTTTGGACTGTGTTTGGGCGTATGAGAGAATGATAAGTGCCGAAATGTATACATTTAGGCCACCTAATTTACATTTGTTATGTTCCTTATTATTATTATTTAATGTCTTTTATTCTATTTTTGTAATTGTAGGTTTCAAGAGTAGGGTATCACTTTTGGCCTTAATTTAGGAGTATTGTGCGTCGCGCGAACGTGTTGCACTAGATCATTTTGCAATGCAAAAGTTGCTGGAGGAAAGGATGAAATAAAATAATAAAAGAAGGAATAAAGAAATAAAAGTGGTGTGATGCTGTCGGAGGAAAGAGAAATGAGAAAGTAATTGCGGAGCGCGGTTGATACCATGTTATGTCCTAAAGAGTGCTTGCCAAAGTCAATAAATTACATGAGCTATACCGTTTTATTTCCGGTATTAAAATAAGAAATTTGAGTGTTTCGGCACTCCTATCGGACTCCGTTTTGAACATCAGTCGAGAGTGTTGCGGACCCAGTGGAACACATTAGTCAAATAAATCTTTCCTAGAGCATTTGAATATTTAAAGTGGAGCATTTGTTTAATCTAAGGGAAATTTTCAGTGGAAGAAATCAGGCCACGTTTCAGCTTCTGGTCCATCGATCACCCTCCTATCTTGATCCAAGCCATTGATCTCTCTCAAAGCCACTAGTGTGCGCACCACACCAAATCATTTTCCTTTCCATGGCAGCCGGCCATGTGCATTCCGTCTGGTTTCAATTATTCAAAGAAGAATAAAGGGAGCAATTGCATTGCTTTCACTTACATGGATGGCAAGAAAATTAAAAAATGGGAACCCATGGTATGGTGTCCAAGCAATTCACCCATTTAAAAGCCAACCATTTTCTTTGGCTGAAAAATTCGGACAGAGAGGGAGAGAAGGGGAATTCGAACAGAAGGCTAGGGAGAAGGCTCCACGCCGGAGCAGAGGCTCTGGCTCTGTTCCCATTTTATGCTTGGAATGTAGAGGAAATCCTGGCCAAGTAACTTTAATTATTGTATTTTATTTCCGGTTTGTTTCGGTTTATTCAATTTAATTGTATGGCTATTTATCTTTCATTTGTTAAAATGATTTTCTCGAGCATCTAAGATTGGGTGTTTGGTTTATGTGATTTCAAACGCTACGCCGTACAATAATTTCACAGAAAGTATGATTTAGAAATAATATAGTCTATCGTGAGAAGACGGATCGTGCTAAGACAAATTTAGTGTAGTTTAGTATAGTGTAGAATCGAAGGCGATTGGTGACAGATCGTTCTAAGATTTCCTAGGGAATAGTCAAGGCCGATTAGTGACAGGTTGGCCGAGATTATTAGTTAGAGTCAAAGACGATCCGTGCCTAATCAAGATAGACCGTGTCGATGATGAATTATATTTATCCTCTTGACGATACTTGTGGGGCTTGCAGCTGCCACGGATCACAATTGAACGAATTGATTTAGACCTTAAATTAATATAATACTATGGTTACAAAGCCAGGGTTGAATCGAAATTCCAAGACCTCTATTTTATCGCATTCTCCATTTCATTTCTTGTTATTTCGATTTATCCATTCTGTACTCAAAATCCCAGAACATTTGTCTTTTGCTCGAATTAAGTTAGAAGTTAATTATTGGAACCGACACACTTGTTTCCCTGTGGATCGACTCAGACTTTATCACTATACTATGCAAATCTTTAGTTGTAGTCCGGTTAATGTAAATAAATAATCTAATTTGACGGCCGTTTGGTAAATATAAAATGACAACTTCAACGACTACCAAATGGGCGACATCAAAGAATAAGGACATCTCCTACCCATCTCCAAAACTCCCAAATGGAAATAGATGAGACATATTAAGGGGACATTTTATAATCTATCCTCATATTTCTTTAACTTTTGTACTTTTTGGAGGGACCCATCGTACTTTTTAGAGATTTGATCTGCACTTTTTACTTTTGGGTCTCCATTTGATCTCCAAATTTATCTCTAAATATGGAGACCCAAAAGTAAATTTGGAGATCAAATCTCTAAAAAGTACCATGGGTCCCTCCAAAATTCTCTCATAAAGTATAAAAGTTAAAGAAATGGAAAGATAAATTACAAAATATCCCTTCAATATGTCTCATCTATTCTCTATTTGAGAGTTTTAGAGATGGGTAAGAGATGCCCAATTGACAAAAGTAGACCCAATTTAGTTTTACATTCACCGGAAAAAGGAGACCTATTTCAGATGGTTTACCCCTCTTCGTAGCCCTCTCCTTTTCCACAACAAGAAAAAAGTAAATGTATATCTTAGAGATCTTCATGCTGGTTTCTCTGGCCGAGAATCTAAACCTGTCGTACAGAATAGATATATGGGTATGATTGATCATGCCAATTTTCATTGTGGATGTCAATATTTCCAAGCTACTTGAGTTTATTTCTAATTAATCTAAGGGAAATTTATCGAAATGGTGCCTCTAGTTTCACCCCTGTCTCGATTTGGTCCCTCTAGTTTCAATTTCACTCTAACAAACCCTGTAGTTTCAATTTTGTACGATTTGAGTCCAATTGATAACGGACGTTAGGTAACATAGCGGAAATTTCAATCTGGGATTTTTTTGAGGGGTAGATGTGACTTTTCGCTCACCCTTCTTCTTCCCTGACTTAAAACCCTAACCCTAATCTTTTTTTAGAGGCAGACAAACTTCCTTCCTTTTTCTTTGGGCTTATTGAGTAGCAGCAGACTGGATCGTAATCCCCTTCTCTCTCCCCAAATCCGTCCTTTCCATCGTCGCTCCCACCCCATCCTTCCCTCTAACCTCGTGAATTTGGCAAATTCTCCCCGCGTAAAACAAAACATGCTCCGTCAGCACAGGGCGGAGGAGAGAGCGAGAGAGACGTTTCCTTTGCTTTTGAGGGCTCGATGGCAGCGCGACGGAGCTGTAATTCTTCGCCTTTAGGACTCAATTCACGCTGTCACCGAAAAATCTCCCACCCTCTAAATAATTGTCTGTCCCAAGAATAAAGCTGCAACTACACTTACCAAAACCCGAAATTTTTTGGCAGCATACTCGATCTCACAGAATTGAAGAGATAGAGAGAGAGAGAGAGAGAGAGAGAGAGAGAGAGAGAGAGTGGATTATCAGCCACATGAATCGAGGCTAGCTAGTAATTTTGGGAAAAGAAAAATTGATGTTATTCTTGTTTTTTGAACGGCTAATTGATATTCTATCACATAAAATTACATGCCTTGCGTGTGTGTTCTTACACATGGTGGGAGAGGGTATATGAAAACAAGCAAATTAAGTTGAAAGTTTTATGAGGACTAATCTTTCAAAGGAAAAGTAAGTTCAAAAGTCTCTGATGGAAAAGCGAATTAACAATTGCCATTTTTTTTAATCCAAATCCAAATGCAGAAGGACAGATGTGATGGAAAAGCTTATTAGAGTTTGCATTGTTCAATATCTGCCCCTTAAAAAGGATTAGGGTTAGGGTTTCAAGTTAGGGAAGAAGAAGGGTGGGTGAAAGGTCATGTCCACCCCTCAAAAAAACCCCAAATTGAGATATCCGTTATGTTTCCTAACGTCCATTATCAATTGGACTCAAATCGTATAAAATTGAAACTACAGGGTTCGTTAGAGTGAAATTGAAACTAGAGGGACCAAATCGAGACAGGGGTAAAACTAGAGGGACCATTTTGATAAATTTCCCTTAATCTAATGATAGCAAGTGCATGTACTGCATTTTCTATGTATGTGTCATCTTACTACTTTGCCCTTACGGTTATTTGTGCAAAGGCAAAGTAAATTGTAAATTCCTTTTTTTTTTTTTTTTGTGTGTGGCAGTTTTGGAAGGGAGAAATGTGAGCCAGCCTCAAAAACTACTCCACACCAAAAAGCTGTGCTCCCCTTTAATCAGTTGCGGACACGGGGAGTTGGCCCATGCACTCCCCCCAATTTTCTTCCTATTTTTAGTGTACTTTGAGATTTTTTTGTAATATTACTGAAGAGTGGTCCCTACAAATTAAGTAAAAATGGTATTCCTGCGTCCGCCACTGCCTTTAATAGATGTCTACCCCTTGTATTGGACTAAGGTCGTGTGGTCAGCTTTAGCATGTTATAATGCCCAGTAGGTAGCAATTTTCCCGGACAGTTACTATCAGGTTGGGGATGGTGGCCCGCAGGGTAGGGAGATTCTGCAGCTAAAGTTTGTAATGCCAAACCGGAGAATTTTTTCCATACCTAATCCGAACCTATCGAGTCCACCTTCAGCCATCTCGTAGGGTAACTGACCCAACAATATTCATGCTCTCTTGAGCCTTCCTATTATGGTTTGGTAAAGGTTGGAAGCCCATCAAGTTAGAATTTTTGCCAACCGTGGTCTCGAAAACTTTCCTGCCCACCATAAAAGAAAACAAAATTGTTATGGTGAACAACCCGACTAGAGGTACCGACGAAGGAGGGTGCAAAGATGGGTCCGTGAGGCCCATGCCAGGGTCCCATACAAATAATCCGAGCAGTTGAAGAATTTTACAAAACAAATTCGAGTGACCACGTAAAAAATCAGCTCAATCGGATAAGTGTGAGTGGTTGGTCTAATTTTTCGCTTGATCTTGTATTCTGAATGCAAAATTGAAAGACTGGAGCAAACATCTACACGTATCCGACTGAAATGACTTTTTATTAAACGTTTCGGATACTTCGTGTGGGAGTGACCCACTTTCGCAAAATTGGTGTCTTCGTCAATCTTCCCTTAATGCTTGCGTGATTGTGATGTAGACTTTCTTGGTTTTTCCATAGTCAAGACGCAATCGCGTAATAAATACCTAAAAAAGGACTGGATGATGTACATGTTTTAGACTATTCATTTGATTTCTTCCATCTGTGTTTTTTTCAGACAAGTAATAGGAAACTTTCCGCCACTGATGACTGTGCTGTTCCGCCATTGATGACTTAACTTCTTGCTGGGAAATTACCTGGTAATTTCCTTCTTGTACTATTCGTACTATTCTTAGACAAGTTTCCCAACAACAAGTACAGAGACAGATCAAAAGAAAAAACAAAAGTACGGAGACGACTAGCTACGAGTCTCCACCGTGATAAACAAGTGAACCTCTTTTCCATACCTTTTCTTTTTCGATAATGATGAACCGGACTAATCTCTCCAACGTCCCTCCCATAGCTTTTTCCGCGCATTTGTGTGAGATGAGGTGAGGTGAGGTGAGGTGAAGTGAAGTGATTCCAAGGACAATTCATTGCTAAGAAAAAATAGACTCTGTGACCTTGGGGTGGCATGCCACCCCTGGTTCCGGAAAAATAATTTTTTTTTTAACACTTATGGAAGTTGATATGGTATTTATCGGTACTCAAATAACTTGATTTTTTACGTATATAATGGAAATACAGTAATTGAAAAAATAAATGGTTTCGATCATATAAATAATATCTTGATGGCTTTCATTTAAAGACCGCGAGATAGTTGAATCAAGTCTTTGTTATTTGTAACAAAAAAAATAAAACTCAAGCTAAAATTTGATTTTACGGTACACTTTCGCTTTGTATTTTGGCGAACAAAATGCAACAATTATTACTAGACTTCTATTGAAAAGTGTAATCCCCTTAACCAAAGCCTAACACCATCCCTAGTGGTAAGTCTCTTTGAGGCAAGTCGGTTAACCAACAACCAAAAAAAAGGGGGGGGGGGGAAAAAAGGTTACACATGCTGGAAAAGAGATGTAAAAAAGAAAGTGCTCTCGATTTTGTCACGGATTCGAGTCACGTGAATGAGTTCTGTCATGAACCCGGGGCTCACTTGAATGATTTTTGTCATGAACCCGGCTGTAAGCAGAAGACTTGTGCAGTGGATACTATATTTTTTGGGTATTGTCAGCATATTTGTCATTAATTAAAAATGGGTGAATACAATCAGTTGCTTCTGGCGTAGTTGATTATTAACTGGTAGGACCAAAGTCTATCTTTATTGTTTATTTGAAGACTGCAATTGATTTATTTACGTATTTATTTGGTGGTGCAGGACTGGAGTCTTTTTTATTTAAAATTAAACTGTAGTATTCCTCTTTCACTTGTACTGCTGCTTTCTTTCTGTAAATTGCATGGAAACTCCCAAAGTCTGATGAGGGAATCTATTCTTATGGAGGTAAAAATATGAGTTCGGTTTTGTTTACCCACCTTCGTTGATTTTTTGTTTTTGTTTTTGGTCATACAATATACATCAGCGGATATTAGTGAAGAAGTTAATTAGTAATGGATTAAACAACTAAATGAGGTTGGTTGAACCTTGAACATGTGAAAAACTCAGGGGATTTGTACACTTTTTGGAAAGTATAGATTACTTTTTCAGTGGACCTACATTTTATTCACCCGTACGAGGGAGGGTATTGAGGGTGAGAAGAATTTGGGAGCCTATACGGTACCACGTGGTGATATTCGGCTTGCATCCCGACCGTCCAAAAATGTTTTGGACGGAAGAGAGATTTAAAATACGCATCATTGATTACTGAGCTGGACGGCTATAATAAGATTTTATGGGTACTATGTCAGATATCACGTGGCATGCTACACGCACCCTATTTCTTCTCATTGAGGGTGAGCAAAGTTATTTTCAAACAATATTAATGCTCCACAGTATAGAAATGACTGGGGGTTTGAAGATTCTTGCGGAAATGTGGAGTTTATGCGACCTGTGCCCTCAGCCGTCAATCACGTGTTGTGAGAGTAGAATTCTAGTTCGATTTGTTGGTTGTTGGATTCCCGCATAATTGACCAGAGTTCGATTTTTGAATTCAAATCGCAAGAAAGTAATATCCTTTGAATTTCTTAATCTCGGCAAGTATATTTGTCCTGAACTGGTGAAGAGATTAGTCGAAGTATGTATAAACTAATCCGGACGCTTCTGACCATCGACAATGAAAAGAAAAGGTAGAATTTTTAAAAGGTGGTGTCCAAATTGTGAAACATGGAATCAAGTGTTGTGGGTACCGAATCATTTTCTGCGAAATTACGGATTTGGTTCTCTAGCTTTACCAAACATCATTTGTAGACAAATGCTATGCATGTCACATCCAATGATGTTATTCTGATGACTTGGGGTGTCGAAGCTAATTCATGCGCATCTCAACAACTCCTTCACCTTAAATGTCTCCGTCGAAACTCGAATCCTGATATCACTGGTGGGAGAATTAGGAGATAAGCGCTAGGCTATAAGCCCTTGGTTTAATAAAAAAAATCTCTTTTTAAGTATCTAATTTAGAAAATCAAACCTTTTTTTTTTATGAAAATATCATTATTACGCTTTATCCAATAACTATTCAAAATGGACACTTATTAAGGGACCTTCCAAAATAGAATACTGAGCCATAAAAGGGGTGGAGTAGTTTTTATTTTCTAGCGGACCAATTCTACTACTATTTATTAATGAGAGGTCCAATTATAGGGATTGGGGGATGGTGTTGACCCTTGCATGCTGACCCCATCCAAGTCGTCCATGCTCGGCGATCAACGGCCCAAATCTGTTTGGATCAAAATAGATCTACACCGTCCATTACCGAACTGATCTCACTAATGGGAGAATTAGGAGATAACCGCTAGACTATAAGCCCTTGGTCAAAAGATTCTCTGTTTAAGTATCTAATTTAGAAAATCAAACTTTTTATGAAAATATCATCAGTAAGCTTTATCCAATAACTATTCAAAATGGACATTTATTAAGGGACGGTCCAAAATAGAATATTGAACCATAAAAGGGGATGGAGGAAGTAGTTTTTAGCGAACCCATCCTACTACTCCCTCTGTCCCCAAATTTTTGTCTGGTCCGCAAAACAAGGATCTAGAAATAATAAATATTTTAAAAGAAAACTTTCAAACTTTTTTCATAAATTAAAAGTACTCGTTGATATCTAGTGAATTGTAAAAAAAAATTGAATTTTTTTTGAAAATTTTGTATTATTTTCAAGTTCTCGTTTTGCGGGCCGGACAAAAATTTTGGGACGGAGGGAGTATTTTTTAATGAGGGGTCCAATTATAGTTGAGAGTCTTGAGGTGAAGTCTTCGTATGGACAAAGATCTGCTAATAAGAAAATTTAAAGCACCATAAAACCTCAATTTGTGCATACAACACCTTTTTATTTTTCCTTTTCGGATGAGCTTTTTTGTCATTAAATTGCACGGCCTTATGAACAAAGTATCTGTAAAGCAGAAAAACTATGTCAAAATCTGACAAAAGCTATGTGAAAGATGATCAAAGTATCTGTAAAGCAGAAAAACTATGTCAAAAGATGACAAAAGCTATGTTTAAGATGATGTGCTGAGTTTGAAACATTTTAAAGATGGCAAAAGACTTTGCCATGAGATCTCGGCAGCCGGCCGGCTAGTATGGACCGTATAGTTTGGTTTGGTTTAGGGACACATAATAATTTTCATGGTATTAACATTGAACACATACCCTTGCGATTAATACAAAGGGAGAGTTACAGGTCGGTACAGGAATTTGGAATTATTTCCCAGCAGGTCAATCCCTTGTACGTCCAACTCCAGCCCGACTTTCTCCCTACCCAAATTATGTCCAATTATTGTTCTCTCTCTCTCTTTCCAAACCGTACGAAAGTGCCTAAATCCTAGAGTACCCTCTGAAAGTGCCTAAACATAAACTGCACGATACCCTATGAAAGTGCATAAATCACTAAAATCTTATAATAGGAAAGTACACCCTAAATCTAAATCATAGGGTACCCTATGAAAGTACCTAAACCACTAAAATTCTATAATAGGAAAATACACTCTAAACCTAAATCCTATGGTACTCTATGAAAGTGTTTAAATCACTAAAATCCTATAATAAGAAAGTGCACCATAAACCTAAAGCCCAAAAAAGAATAACTTACCTTCATGGTAATTAAAAATAATGACTTACCTTAATGGTAATTAGATGTCTATTTTTTAGACCTAGAGGTAAAAATCTGTTTTACAAAAGTGCTATAAGCCTGACTTTACACTTGACCTTTCTTTTCATATTTTTACTAAAAAATACATATCAATATCAGTATACTCTCGTTAAACTCCGAATTTAAATCTCAGCTCTGCCACTGATTGCAGCTTCCTTCGTTTGCCAAATGGAGGGTAAATGATTTTGCCGACATCCTTTGGGCGGTGGTAATATGAACAATCCAGCTGAAATTCGGCTGAACGCGACCTTTTTTTTCCTGATTAGTGGGAGAACTAAGTGGCGGGATTAAAACTAGGATTAGTTGGCCGGTTGGCGAGACAAGTCTTCAAAAGTTGACCATTTCTTCTTTTGGTTGCTTGTCCAGAAATTTTTCAGTGCCGGATGGGTATTGCCCACATGGTACCCGCTCGGCAATTTCAGCCGTCCAAAATGCAATCCAACGGTCCTGATTAGGTTGCCCATACGAGAGGGGATCAATCTGGGCCGTCCAAAATACTTTTGGATGGCCAAGTCGTGCTCGGCATGAACACGTGGTACCAAATTTTTTTTCTTGTTTGTCCAACTCCCATAAAAATCTTTCGTGTGGGCAACCTAACAATGCCAGATTAGGAAGATTTATTGGACAAACATTAAAAACTGGTCACACGAAATCAAACGTCCATCTCTCCAACATTTCTACAATAGACATGTGAACTTGCTCCGAGTCGCACAGACTTAATAAATGCAAGGGACGCGTAAACGAGCCGCTACTTGTTCAAGCTTAGTTTAAATGTTTGTTGAGCTTGAAAATACGTTCAAGGTTTGCTCGTTTGTTAGGCGAGCCGAGTAATAGCTTTAGCAAGTTTGGTTTGAAAGCTTCACAATCTTGGAAAACGTTGAATCTTTGGTTATATAACAAAATGATCTCAAACTTCTAACATAAAAAAGAACAAAAAGAAATCTAAAACAAACTTTTAACGAGCCAATACGAGCTCGAAACCTAAATAAAACCCAAAACATTGGTGGTGGTGGCGAAAACTACCACTTCAACTTGAATACACATCAACACTAGACATGTGAACTTTCTCCGAGTTAAATGCAAGGGACGCGTAAACGAGCTACTACTTGTTCAAGCTTGGTTTAAATATTTGATGAGCTTCAAAATACGTTCAAGGTTTGCTAGTTTATTAGGCGACTCGAGAAATAGCTTTATCAAACTTGGTTTGAAAGCTTCACAAGCTTGAAAAATATCGAATCATTCTTTCTTTATGTAACAAAATGATCTCAAACTTCTAACCAAAACAACAAAAAACCAAAAGAAATACTATCAAACAAGCTTTTAACGAGCCAACACGAGCTCGAAACTTAAACAAAACCCAAAACATGTCACCAGGTTGTAGTGGCGAAAACTACCACTTCAGCTTTTCATTGTCTTTGCGAGTCAGAGCTCCATACCATGTACTAAAAAAACAAGTCATTGTATAATGTATAGTAGCTGGACCATAGCGTATTCTGGTTTTTATTTAGGAAGCTCACAACGAAACTTCCCTTTTTTCAGCCTCATTCAATATAAATCAAAGGGGATGTAGTTGCAAGAATGATGTTCTTTCCAACTGCCTAAGAATAAAAAATAAACTGTACAACGTTTTTGTCCCTCGGCATCTCAGGAAAGAACCGAAAAATGTCTGGCAATCTCAGTACAGATTTTGAGCGTGGCAGTTTGCTTGACACCATTACCACCACCACCTTCACGAAAGCCCAAAAGCGATGGCGGATCGCTTACATGGCGATCCACTTCACGCTTTATCTCGCCCGAGATATTGTACCTGAGAAGAGGAACAATGTCAGTATTGCTCAAAAGCGCTGGCGCCTCGCTTACACAGTGATATACTCTTCCCGCGCCATTCTCTCTCTCGTTGCGGAGATCGTACCCGAATCGCCAGACCGCAATCATCGCTCTCCTCATACCGTTCTTGAAATCGAACCAATCATTCCTCATCATGGTTTTGATCAAACCACTTCGAGAAGTCACTTACTCGACATAGACAACACGGATGATCCGTTTTTCCCCGACATTGACCAATCCAAACTCACCGAAATGGTGAAGGAAAAAGACCTGAATGAGCTCCGCAAGTTTGGAGGCATCAAGGGCTTAACCAAAGCTCTTCAAACTGATCCTGAAAATGGAATTTCCGGAAATGACGAAGATTTCATCCGGCGAAAGACCACGTTCGGTACAAACACTTACAACAAGCCGCCCCCGAAAGGACTCCTTCATTTCGTGGAGGAGGCGTTCAAAGACATCACCATTCTCATCCTTATGGGCTGTGCTGCTCTCTCTCTCGGCTTTGGCATCAAAGAGCACGGAGCACAAGAAGGTTGGTACGAGGGCGGTAGCATATTCGTAGCCGTTTTTGTCGTCGTTGCAGTTTCTTCACTAAGCAATCTCAGACAGGAAGGACAATTTGATAAGTTGTCAAAAATAAGCAACGACATTAAAATCGATGTCATGAGAGGCGGAAGGCGGCAGAAGATATCCATCTTCGACGTCGTGGTAGGAGACGTCGCGTTCCTGACGATAGGGGATCAAATCCCTGCCGACGGGGTTTTCCTCTCGGGACATTCATTCCTAGTGGACGAGTCAAGCATGACAGGAGAGAGTGACCATGTGGAAGTCGACAGCGAACAGAACTCGTTTCTGCTTTCTGGTTCGAAAATTGCTGATGGTTATGCATGGATGCTGGTGACTTCCGTGGGGATGAACACCTCTTGGGGCAACATGATGAGCTCAATAGCACGGGATTCCAGCGAACGGACGCCGTTGCAAGATCGGCTCGACAAACTGACCTCTTCCATTGGAAAGGCAGGTCTCTCCGTTGCTCTACTGGTTCTTCTGGTTCTGTTGATTCGGTATTTTACAGGAAACACAAACGATGTAAACGGAAACCAGGAGTTCAACGGTAGCGCAACGGATATAAACGATGTGTTTAATTCCGTCGTTCGTATTGTTTCTGCTGCAGTCACTATTGTGGTTGTTGCAATTCCAGAAGGTCTCCCTTTGGCGGTCACACTTACACTTGCTTACTCCATGAAGAGAATGATGGCAGATCAAGCAATGGTCCGGAAGCTTTCGGCTTGTGAGACCATGGGGTCTGCCACCGTTATCTGTACTGATAAAACAGGAACATTAACAATGAACAAGATGAAAGTCACCAAATTTTGGCTTGGTCAAGAAACCATCGAAGAAAATCATTCCACAGTGATTGCCAAAAATGTACTTGAACTATTCCACCAAGGAGTTGGTTTGAACACCACTGGTAGTGTTTACAAACCAGCTTCGGGGTCCATACCCGAGTTTTCCGGTAGTCCAACTGAAAAAGCAATTCTATCTTGGGCTATCCTAGAACTGGGTATGTATATGGAAAATTTAAAGCAAAGTTCTACCATTCTTCATGTTGAAACCTTCAATTCAGAAAAGAAACGAAGTGGGGTTTCAGTGAGGAAGGAGGATGATAAGACTATTCATGTACACTGGAAAGGTGCTGCTGAGATGGTGCTAGGTATGTGCTCAAATTATTACCAAACTACCGGAAAGGTTAGTCCAATAGATGAAGAAGGAAGGAAGCAATTCGAGAAGATAATCCAAGGAATGGCAGCTAGTAGCCTGCGTTGCATCGCTTTCGCCCATAAGCAAGTTACAGAGCAAGAGAGACAATATATCGAAGATGGGAAACAAACACAGCAAACGCTGAAAGAAGATGGACTGACCTTGCTAGGGATAGTTGGGCTGAAGGATCCATGCAGGCCTGGTGCAAAGAAAGCCATTGCAATTTGCCGATCAGCTGGAGTGGACATCAAAATGATTACAGGTGACAATGTATTTACTGCAAAGGCAATAGCCACAGAATGCGGAATACTTGGCCCTTACGATCAACAAGGTAGTGACGGAGAAGTGGTGGAAGGAGTTGAGTTCCGGAACTACACGCACGAAGAGAGAATGCAAAAGGTGGATCAAATCCGTGTTATGGCAAGATCCTCCCCTTTTGACAAGCTGTTGATGGTACAATGCTTGAAACAGAAAGGACACGTGGTTGCAGTCACAGGAGACGGCACAAATGATGCACCAGCTCTGAAAGAAGCCGATGTCGGACTTTCCATGGGCATCCAAGGAACTGAGGTGGCAAAAGAGAGCTCAGATATCGTCATATTGGATGATGATTTTGCCTCTGTGGCCACGGTTCTGAGATGGGGTCGATGCGTTTACAACAATATCCAAAAGTTTATTCAGTTTCAACTCACTGTAAATGTTGCAGCTCTTGTGATCAACTTTGTTGCTGCAGTTTCTGCCGGAGAAGTCCCCCTAACAACAGTTCAATTGTTGTGGGTCAACCTCATTATGGACTCATTGGGTGCTTTGGCTTTGGCCACAGAGCGACCAACTGATGAGCTGATGCACAAACCGCCAGTGGGCCGGACTGAACCCCTCATAACAAACATCATGTGGAGAAATCTTTTGGCACAAGCCCTGTACCAGATAGCCATCCTCTTGACATTCCAGTTCAGCGGCAAATCAATCTTTAATGTCGGCAACGCGGTAAAAAATACTATAATCTTCAATACTTTTGTGTTCTGTCAAATTTTCAATGAATTCAATTCGCGGAAGTTGGAGAAGAAAAATGTGTTCACAGGTCTCCATAGGAACCGATTGTTTCTAGGGATCGTGGCAGTGACTATTGTACTTCAGATTGTGATGGTGGAGTTCCTCAAGAAATTTGCTGACACAGTGAGATTGAATTGGTGGCAGTGGGTAGTTTGCATTGCCGTTGCAGCCTTCTCGTGGCCAATTGCTTGGTGTGTGAAATCCATACCTGTTTCAGAAAAGCCATTCCTCAGCTACCTCAGACGATGAGGACCCAAATTGGCGAAGGATGCACAACCAAGCTCCTCAGCTGTTTCAGAAAGTAAGGGGGATTCAGAAGGATAATGCAGGTTATTCAAGAAAACCATGCGATATAGGAACCAGTTGTGTGGAAGGGTGAGGCTGTAAGCATAACAAGGCTCCAGCATTATGTCCAAGAACTAAGCAAAGAAGGATTTGTATGGTTAACTCCGAGTAGTATGGGATTATTGGGTGTGAAGTCTGATTTCAGCTGCAGCAAATCTCGTCCGGACAGGAGTGATGTCCGTTTGGATGGTTGCGAAGGAATTTTGAAGATCGAGGTTTCTATAAAACCCATCTAGACAGGGCTCAGGGTTGTCCTGTCCGGATGGTCGGGCACAGGACAGAAGCGCGTGTCAGCATTTTTTTAGGGTTTTTTGTGTATGGGCTTACCAAGCTAGGGCAGCCTCCATTGTAACCATTGTCGATTTTTTATCATAGTGAAACACCCAGCACTCCGTGGAGTACGATTAAGCAATCTGCTTAAGTCGGAACCAGGTAAAAATCTCTGTCTTGCTTGTGATTGTTTTCTGTTCTTATTTGTTCTTCTCGTTGTCTGTTTGTTGATTTGGCCGTTCTAATCCCAACAGGGATAACAAGAAGTTGAGCACAATAGAATTGCATATCGTGATGTTGGATATCCCTCTGTTCTTTGCACGTGGGTCAGAAAGATTCATCACAATTCACAACTATCATCTTTGTGAATGTGCTAGGAGAGGGCGCAGTGGTTTATACGAACCTTAAGCAGGCTTGCAGCCATTCGTTTTCACTGAATTGAGACAATGAAGCAATAGAAAACTAAGAGAAGATAGAAAGGAAGCTAGGGGCTTCCCTTGCATGTTCAGCTTCTCATCCTAAGGAGTCAACAACACCTGGGCATACGTCGTTTAGCTTTGTAAATCCATCCAATCCTATTCTTGATTGTAATCTTTTAGTCACATTTTATCACGTTAGCCTCTCTCCTCCCTCTCTTTTCTGTACATGTTAGCCTCTTTTGTACTGTCTTAATAAACCTTCAATGACACATGATTATTTGATACTTACAATGACCTTTCTTTTTCCCCCAATCTTTCTGTGGATTATTGTTCAATAGAGGTTAGTAGTAAGTTGTCCAAGTAAATTCATGTGTTACTTTAGGTAACACACCAGGTTGTCATTGAGTTCTTTGTTTCGTTTTGTTTTGTTTATTGTTCTTCCCATTAATATTTTCCCATGCAAGCATGAATTCACGGGGACCAGTAAATCTGTCATAACTTAAACCCAAAAAGAAGTTTGGTGGCAACAAAATAATGACCAGAAACAAAGAAGATGTGCCATGCAACTAGAAAGTTGGATATAGTAGCTGCGATAGTTAGATATATCTGCAAGTTGCATTTACAGGTTCTAAGAAGGAAAACCAGATCAATACTGCAAACGAAGCAGATACCGGAAGACCGTAGATAGAAAGATCCAAACATCTATCTTGCGCAAGAATATGTTGGGATATTTTCAAATATACAGAAATATATACTTATAATGTTTTGGGTGTTTTAAATATATTTATGAAGTCTTGAGTGTCTTGTTTATTTTGATCGGACAATCGTAAGACTTTGTGGTAGCGATCGTGTGGTGGAGATCATAACTGATCAAAAAAGAGGGATAAATGGATTGATAGAATGGTGAAGAGATGCGATCCACACCGTTAAGACATGAAGATGTGTGATCGGACGATTTAAATTTAAACCCTGAATGGCTGTTAAAATAACTGCCATATGGCAGTTGTTGCTACAGATTGTGGCAGTTAATTGCTGGCAGATTGTGGCAGTTAAGGCCTGTTAGATTCAAATTCTAAACAGCCACAATTCTTCCTATGAAAAGTCACTTCTCTTCCTGTCTATAAAATGACAGATTTACAGCCATTTTAAACACAGAAAAATCTCCAGCGATCTCTCTTCTTTTCTAAGGCTCTCAAGCACTTCTCTTATATAGTTTTTCGTGTGTTTCCTGAATTCTATTTTCCTGCAGAAATAGAATTTCAGATTCTTGTTCGACTAGAAAATCTAAAGGGATTCGGGCCTTCCTTCGTTTGTGCAAACGCAGCAAGGCATTAGGTCAAAGTCCTAGGCTTCATTGTATCCTGGAGGCGATTCGCTAGTAACCCGGTTCACATCGAATCTACAGATTTGGTGGGGGCGAATTACGTCTTAAGGAAAGCGTGTTTAACATGCCTTGAAGCATTCTGTGTTTGTTCTTCTCACTACCAGATTTTGCGCCTCTGTTCTAACAGAATATTAACTCAAATGATCTGATAGAAACCAACCTAAAATAATGAGAATGTGAAATTGACATAAACCATGATAATTTTTCCTTCTTAAACAGAGGAAGAGAAGCAAACTTGGGAGACTCTTTCGCGTGTCGATCGGTGCAACTCAAGAGACCCTAGACAAGGACTTACTTCCATTAGATTATATTGTTTTCTAAACCATGCTTCAGTTCTTGATTTCCACCCCACGATTAATATGGTGCAGAAGATGAGATGTGGTGTGGATGAATCTCTAATTGCAGAATCCTTCATATGAACATCTGACTCAGTGATTAACAACCAAATCCTCAGACTGGCACTCTCTATCACAATCATCCGCAATCCCGCCATCCAGAAAAAGCTATTATCATGAAATGTAGGCGAAATTTCTCAATGCCTAGAGTACGCACAACCACCTCAACAACAACAATAACAATAACAGAACTCATCTAGTCCCCAATCGTTGGGGGTATGGGCAGGAATGATTGAAGACAAACCTAACCTTTGGCAATATGCACAAAGTAGTCGCCCCTTACAGGCACAACCACCTAGCTATAGTAAATTCTTAGGTATTTTAATCAGCCAAAACCCAGAAACGATGCTCCAAAAGTCTCAACAAAAGGTTAGCTAATTAAAGTAACAGATCCTTTAACAGATTTATGATGATTCCAATTTGCATGTAAATAAATACTGAATTATTTCTAGTTTGTGAGTGAATATTTTTACCTTGATTAAAGGCAGAAAGGCGTGCTTCTAAAAACCCTCACTTCACATTCTTGTGCTGGGTAGGAATATCTTATATGCCACCACCGAAATCCCTCTTCCCCTTCTTGTTCTATTAAATCACTTCTCTCTTCAGAGAACTGTGTCGGATTGATCTCAACGAAGAATATGCAAATAGGACTGCAAAAACTCCGCAAAAAATACAATCAAACATGCAAATCAGCTAATGATAATAGAACAGGATTATTAACCCGATTAGATGCCCCCGCTTAAGCAAGTCGAATTCGAATTGAATCTCATTGATTTTGTTTTTTGTTTTCTTTGCAACAGGTAGCGTTTTTCATACGGCTGATTAACCGATTTACGTTTCTTTTGACTTTATTAATTAGTAAAACGCGTATTTTTTAATTTTATGCCCAAAGTACGTGAAAAAGTGATTAGAAAACATGCTTTCCGAAAAACGTGTTTCTGCTTCACGCTTTCATCACAGTTTAAGAGGTATTAATAAAAAAATTAAGAGTTTTTTTTCAAAACATCCCTCGAGCCATACGTCAATTGTTTACTTACTCCTCGAACTATCACATTACATTTTATGTCGTCTTTCTGTTAACACTCTTCACAAAATCTAATGGCAGAAAACAAAGAGAGAACTTGCGGTCCCTTTTCCACCCCATCCAAGGGTACAAATGTCATTCTACTTGGCTTCCCTCCATATTTGTGGCACCAACATCACATGGGGGAAAAAAAAAGAACAGAGCTAAGAGGGAAGAAAAAAAAATAGAGTTTCAATCTCTCTCTCTCTCTCTCTCTCTCTCTCTCTCTCCTAGCATTATCGGTATCCGGATTTCCGTGGCAGAGCTTGTGAGAAAAAACTTCTTAAAGCCAAATAAAAACATTTCTAAGGGCTAAAATGAGTCAAAAATATCTTATTAATCGTGAAGAGCCGTTCTGCCCATGGCTTGATTACACTTGGTCAAGTAACGTTATGAATCACTTGCAATCAAAACAAGAACAAAAAGAAGCTGTAAGGCTGTGTGTTGGATCATGGTATAGTGGAGGAATTTATGGGGGGAATGGAAAAGGTAATTAGATAATGAACTGTAGAAGCCATATTTGTTTACTGTAAAAAACGAAAAAATTAACAAAAATTTGAAAAATCCCAAGTTTCACGGAATAAAGTAGAAAAATTTGTGTTTTTATTAATAAAATTATAAAAAAACGCAAATCGGTTAATCAGCCTTTTCATACGGTGCGACCTGCTTTTTTTTTTTGGGTGCGGTGTAGTAAGCAATCGAGTCATTAATCGATTTGCGTTTTTTAAATGCACCTTTTTCAACTTTATTCCAAAGTTACGTGTTTGAAAAACACACTTTCTAGATTGCTTAATACGGATTAACTAAAAAAATTTATAAACGTGCTTTAGAAACACAACTTATGAAAAATGTTTCCCGAAAACACACTTTCTTCCTGGAAAAAAAAGAAAAAGAAAAGCTTTAAACGCTTTATGAGGCGGTGATGGCAGAGCTGTGTTCGATTGCAGAGAACAACGCATAGCTAGACGTCTTTAGGAGTAAACCCACCGATTCTCCAGATTTCAGGAGGTTCTGAGACATGCTCAACAGAGCTCGCCGGAGTTCGTCGAAATTTGAAAGCCATTCGTGGCTACTGACGGAGTTTCTGTGGTTGCCGAGGTGAAAGGGGGTCCGATGAAGGGATAGGGAAGATGGCACTAGGATCTGATGGACAAATTGAGAACTTGATTTGAGAACTTAACCTTATTTTGGATTTAGTCTCTCTTAACCAACGCAAAAAGTTTGAAATATGTTTCTGAAACACATTTTTAAGAAAGTGTGATTCCTAAACACGTTTTCACGTAGTTTTGGAATAAAATTAAACTGGCGGGAAAATTAGATTTTGCCTACAAGTAGCACCTGCTTTATTTATTTTTTTCCCCATTCAGATAGCTTTTTTTTCGTTATGGCGCTAAGCGGATTTTTTTCCTTATTTGCAAAGGGGTATCGCCAAAGCGCCTTTAGAATTTAGATATAGGTCTACGTGTGTTTTTTTTTTTTTTTTTTTTTATCGTCTAATTTTTTAAACTAACTAACGAGAAGGGGAAATCTATTTTGGCCGGTGATACAAGCTTGCATATGACGAAATCCGTTAATTTGAAAACAAGTAGTACATTATACGTTGGACTAGATTGCAACTATATCCCAATAATTCAGGAATAAGTAAATTGGTTTAAAAGTTCAGGGACAACATAAACGCATCTGGGATAGTTTAAAGGATAAAACTGAAATTACCTCAATACTTTTACCGATTTCGGAAGGGATTGGTAAAGAAAATTGTGAATGAATGAAGGTTAAAGGATCAATCCAACAATTGACTAAAACTACAGGGATGAAAGTGTAGTTGCCCCTACAGCAAGCCAGACACGATACAGCATCTTACTGTAGCAGCAGTCGTCGTTACAAATGTTTAAAAAGGTTCAGCAAATCCTTTCCGCACTTGTTCTTCCACTTCCTACTGGCTACTCCTCTCTCTCTCTCTCTCTCTCTCTGCCTCTCTCTTTCTCTCTCTACCCTGTTGACTTGCCTTTGCAAACCTAATCAAAATCAATCCAATTAATCGTTGCAGTATTTGGCGTCGACTGCATATCCTTGTCGAGTGTCACCAATCGCCTGATCATCTGTAACTCCGGTTTCACACACTTTTCCGTCGGGGCCTTTGATTGGATACACCTCCAAAAAGTTCAAATTAGTGCTGGTGGTACGTTCAACTCGAATTTTATCACGTTTGTTTGATTGATTGCTGCTGTTTTCTTTCAAATTTTGTTAGTTTGTTGGAAGCATAATTTTCATTTGTTCGAATTTTGTTGACAACGTCATCAATGATAAGTATCAGGACCAGTTTGCAGCAGGGTGCAAATAAATCGAGTCATTCATGAATTATTCGAGGCTCGACTCAGTAAATGCTCATTTGAGCTTGATTTATCTATTGAATGAACCGAATTTGAGTCATAATTTTAGACTCGTTTAATGAATGAGTCGAGCCTAAACATGATAATATCAGCTTAATTAGGCTCGCAAACCAGTGTTTACGCCTATAAATTAGTATAATGAAAACTGTATGTATGTACTTATTAATGTACATGATAAAAATTTAATTACTTATATATGAATAAACTTTTTTTTGTACTCATTACTGAGATGCTCTGGACCATGAATGAAGGAAGCATGGTAATGAGTACAGATATTGATTTGGGTCTCTAGGCCTGCCCTCCTTGATGCCTTTTGGCTTTGATTTGGGGGCATGGTTCTGCAACAAAACGTCCGTGTAGCTCCTCGGTTCTTGGAGGTTTAGGGGGGCCACTGTTTCAGTGGTATTCTGAGCGCAGCCACTTTGTGCATATTGCCAAAGGTTAGGTCTGTTTCTCAACCATTCCCGCCCATACCCCCAATGATTGAGAACTAGATGGGTTCTGTTATTGTTGTTGTTGTGTATATATGAATAAACTTTTACATGTACTATTAATAAACTTATATATGTATATTTTTTATTATTTTTAATATATATGGACATATATACGTACATACTAATAATTTTATTTGTAGCTCTAGACCGGTATATGTACGTAATTTTATGACTTTGTTGTCTCGTTAAGACTCGTGAACAAGTTCAAGCTCAACTCAAGCCTCGGCCAGTTTGGCTCGAGGTCGGTTCGTCTTTTTTATTGGGTTGCAGCCAGTGGCGGAGTTAGGATTTTTAACCGAGGGGGCCGACTTAAAAACACTACTTTTCAACCAAAAATGTATTTAGCGTATCATGTAGATTATATAGTACTATATTACTGTATATGATAGTATAATTTTGTTTTTTGATCGACAATTATAACACCCATGTATATTAATCACGTCTATGAAAGAGATTGAGAAAATTTTAATGACAATGTAGAATTATTTTAATTTCTAAATATCAAATCAAAACTATTTAGATATTCAAAGATTTATTATAGTACTAATTATCTAAATAATAATAATACTATATACTGTATATTATTAGTAAACTTTTTTAAAGTTTCGGAGGGGCCAGGGCCGCCGTGTGCCCCTAGATGCCTCCGCCTCTGGTTGCAGCCCTACCAGTTTATGTTGACAGTATATGATTACACAATTTGCATGCTTCATTGTTGCCGATAACAATTTTATGGTGTACTCGTTTCTGTTGGTTTTAAGATTTTGTCTTTAGTCGAGGGGGAATGATGTAATATTCAAATTACCTGGGAATCAAACTTTAGCTCGACTGTTCTGTTGGGCTAGGAACCAAACACACACACACTCAATCACATGAAGATTAAGAACCAATCACGACAAGAAAGCACAAATTACAAAATATGCGGTTTGGCGAAAACGCAATCCTTCACAACTCACCCCGGATTTCATTACAGTCTTCAATGACGAAGTACCATAATGCCCTTGGTACTCCTTGGTAATTAAGTACCGTGCGCGGTCCAACGCAAGGGCTTGAGTCAGAAAATTGAACATGTTATTAGGTTATGTTGGTGTGTATAAGGCAACAAATCATGACACCAGGAATCATGAAGTAACGTGGATTTTGAAAGCAGGTTCTTGAAGCCTACCAGTGTCCCTGTTACTTTTTTTTGTGGCATTTTAAGCAAGTCAAGCTCAAACCACAGATTGTTTTTGTACATCAAATTTAGTCGAATGTACTGTACTCTGTAAGAACAATAGGGAATCTGAAATTCATACTGAATGAGGAGACACAAGAAGCCACAGAAAGATCATAATTGAAACTGTAATTTTTATCTTAAGATTTTGATAGGTAACGGGAAGGAGTATTCCATGGGCACATGGAGAACGTATGTTTTTCAACTTCCCTCTTATACATTCTTTCTGAGTACTCTCCGGGCCTTGGCTTTATGAATAGTTTTATAAATCTCCTCCTTTACAATGACATATGTTCAACGTTGTCAGGACTATTCATGGAAGCATAGCCATTGGAAGGATATCAAGTTTAAGATATGAACACCATGGGGACAGAAAATTATAACCGTGGAAATTTTCCTCAAGGTCCTGCTTCTTCTTCTCCAACCGTTGCTGCTTCTCCTCCTCCAACCTTTGCTGCTGCTTCTCAGAGCGCAGCGCCTTTTTTATCGTCTGGCCCCTTGGCTGGGCCGGAGGGCTCTGTGTTTAGACCCACAACACCTACTTTCCAGACTTCAAGGCCTTTCTTATCATCTGCACCAGTTGTTGGACCTGAAGCATCTGGAAGTAGACCGACACAAACAGGAAGGTATAATGGTCCATCTATGCCTTCCCCAGCATCCTCACAAGCCTCACCAGGTGTTGGATCTTTCCAGCGCTTTCGAAGCCCACAATTTCCTTCAACAGCTCAAGTTGCCCCTCCACACTTTTCCGCTCCTGGACAGCCAGTTTTTTCCCCATCAATTAGACATCCCACAGGTCATGTTCCTTCCCCGCCAGTTTCTCTTCCTCTACAGCCCCAGATACCGTCTGTGACCATGGGATCGCCTCCTCAGAGCATCAACCAGTCGCCATCTTGCATGAATATTCCTCCATCATCATTAGATTCGTCATTTTCTTCTCCAAGGCCAACCTTGCAGCCATTACAGTCAACTTCTCTTGGTTATCCCAGTAACCGACCTAATGCAGTTACACAACCTCCACCTGTACAGTCTGCTTCTCTTGGTTATCCTAGTAATCGACCTAATGCAGTTACACAACCTCCACCTGTACAGTCTGCTCACTTTGGCACCCATCAAGGAGGTTACGGTCCGGTCCCACCTGCAACATCTGCCTCTTTTCCTGCTCGTCAAGGTTATGTTCCCCCTCCACCAGTTGGTGCTCCTTTTGGTGTCTATTCAAGGGAACAAATGCAACACCAAGGATCTGGACCTCCAACGGGAGCTGTGCAGGGTTTGACAGACGACTTCAGCTCTCTCTCTGTTGCTTCTGTCCCTGGATCAATTGATCCAGGACTTGATTCAAAAGCATTGCCAAGACCATTAGATGGTGACGTGGAGCTGAAGTCTTTTGCTGATATGTATCCTTTGAATTGCAATTCTAGATACGTACGTCTTACAACTTGCGCGATGCCAAATTCTCAGTCTTTGGCTTCAAGGTGGCATTTGCCTCTTGGAGCTGTTGTTTGTCCTCTTGCAGAAGCTCCTGATGGGGTGAGTACTATTTCACATGCTGATGTCGGACATGCTTCAATATTTTTATTCTCTTTCTTATTGTAAACCCTCTCATGCAGGAGGAGGTGCCGGTAGTTAACTTTGCCCCGTCTCGCATTATTCGCTGTAGAAGATGTCGAACGTATGTGAATCCATATGTGACATTCACAGATGGTGGAAGAAAGTGGCGTTGCAACATTTGTGCTTTGCTTAATGATGGTAAATTTCCAAATTCCCGTAGAAAATAGTATGTTTTGTCCTCTAGGCATACTGCGCTTTATGGGAGTGAAATATATAGACGTTGATTTGAACTGGTAATCTCTATGTCAGATGGATGCTGGTGCATGAGTCTGGTACAAATACATGACTAAGTCTGTCTTGGTTTCATTAGTTCCCAAGTCCCAGGATGTCCTACACTGTTTTGTATTTGCAGTTCTTATACTCGTTTTTTTAAGACAACACAACCTCCCAAACTCTTTTGTAGTCTTAGTCTTAAAATACAATTAGATACATCATCTTCTAACTGCGTGGACAGACCAGGAAACTTATTTGATTGGAGATTTAATGTGTTATTGGTTTTTCTACTTTCAAATACAGTTGTCACAGACATTTCCACATATGTTGATCATGTATGCTTACAGAGAATGTTTCCTACTCATACAGCATATTTTCAGGATTTGATTGCCCAACTGTTATATAAAGAACAGTACATGATGTAACCTACTTAACACCACCAGGCCGCCGCATGCACTCCCAGTCTGTGTTTGTTTGTTTGTATGCACATCCTGACCTACTTCCATCTCATATACAGTTTCGGGTGATTATTTTTCACATTTGGATGCTAGCGGTAAAAGAGTGGACTTGCATGAACGGCCTGAGCTTACCAAGGGTAGTGTGGAATTCATTGCTCCTACTGAGTACATGCACCGGCCTCCAATGCCTCCGCTATATTTTTTCCTGGTTGACGTATCAATATTCGCTGTTAGAAGTGGAATGCTTGAGGTATGCGCTTTTAGCTAATAAGGATGGACCTTTAGAAATTTATGTTGTGTTGTTTCCTGCCCATGTATTCCGTTATTTGGATTGTTTTCTATACAACCTTGAATTTATGGTTCTCTGTTTGTTTTTTGATGTATTACCTATTTTCTTTTCTGTGCAATCTAAGATAGAAAAACTGGTAAGGCCTTCGGTTAGACAGGATCAAAAGCTCTTTTGAAAATTGATATTGCGTATAGGCTGGCCATATTGTGCACATTGGCCATGTCATGTATGTGACATGGTTAAAGTGGTTTACAAAGATGGACTCATGTAGTTGACTAGTTGTGAGCTTCCTTTCTTAAGATGACGCTCTTCTCTTTATATAATCCAGTTTGCCTATTGTATTGACTTATAATGCTAAAAGGTACCTTTTGTTCGACCATAATTTACTAATATGATAACCATGTGTATATTTCGATGTTCCTTTTCAGGTCGTAGCACAAACCATTAAGTCTTGTTTGGATAGATTACCTGGCTACCCCAGAACACGAGTTGGGTTCATTACTTTTGACAGCACCATACATTTTTATAACATGAAGGCAAGCAAAGCTGCGATTATTGTTGCTGCTTATCATACAACTTGATTTCTTTTTCTTGCTCGCAGCATTTATTGATGTTAACTGATGTTTAGGTTTCTCTTTTGCCAGTCGTCTTTGGTGCAGCCTCAAATGATGGTGGTTTCAGATCTAGATGATTTATTTGTTCCTTTACCCGATGATCTCCTTGTCAACTTATCAGAATCAAGGAATGTAGTGGATGCTTTTCTAGATAGTTTACCCTCCATGTTTCAGGACAACGTCAATGTGGAATCTGCTTTTGGTCCAGGTCTTAAAGCAGCACATATGGTTATGGTGTGCTCTGTTCTTTCTGCTTGTTGCCTATGATATTTGAACTGTTAACTCTCGCTGTTTGTACAGTTATTGTCAGTTTTATCTTCTGACGTATGGATGTTAGATCCTTATATTTTCTTATTGGTTTGGCCATTTTTTGACTTAGTATTGACACATTCCTCTACCCGTCTTACAGGGCCGACTTGGTGGGAAATTGTTGATTTTCCAAAATACGCTGCCTTCACTTGGTGTTGGCCGTCTTAGGTTGCGTGGAGATGACCTTCGTTTCAACGGAACAGATAAAGAGCATGCACTAAGAATAGCTGAAGATCCATTCTACAAACAGATGGCTGCTGATTGTACAAAATACCAGATATCAGTGAATATATATGCTTTCAGTGACAAGTACACTGACATAGCTTCCCTAGGTAAGTGTAGCTTTAGCACCTTCTTGGCAGCACTTTAATTCAATTGTTCTCAAGTCTGAAATTGAACTCAAGGGATTGTTTGGATGCGTGACATGTTTTGTGTTTATTGTTTCATCTGTTACCAAAACAAGCGAAACTTCTTTTATTGGGTTTTCATTTTGGAGCCTTGTTTTGAAGATGATTTCAAGCAATTAAGGACAAAAATACGCATCACATGTTTTTTTTTGGTACTGTTATCTGGTTTGTTGAAAGCATAACACAAGAACGTGGAATAAGCACAAATCAATGAGGCCCTGAACAATAATACATGATGGTTGGACTTTATCTTGTCTTGTTAGGTACTGTTGGTGGGACTAATTATGCCATAACTCTGATTTTAGCCTTTTAGTCAACATTGATTCTTGTATCTGGACAAAGTTACATAACGATAATGAAGTCTGCATTAAGACATTTTCCTTTTTACTTTTGGCTGATAGGGAACTTTTGAATTCCTTCTATGTATGGTGCGTTGATTCATTTGCGTATTTATGCATAATCATGTCTCATACTTCATCATATTTGAATTGCTTACACTGAGTTATTAAATAAGATGTAGAGTTGCTTGGTTGATACAAACCCCTTAGCTGGACTGAGAATAATAATAAGCTGGTTGCCCTTCTATCTTCTGGGGCTAGGATGGCTGACTGAAAGAGGAGAGGGTTTAAATAGAGATTGACAAGGCCTAGTTGGTCATGTCTTAAAGGGCAGTATTGCAGAAAATAGGAGTAGAAAAGACGAGGCATTCATGGGCATCTCTCTCGGTATTAGGTTTTGGCTTCATGTGAACACTAAGAGCGGGAGGAAACAGAAACTAGTATACCTAATTTATACTTATGACTCGTGTGGCAAGTTGAAGAGTCACTTGGAGCAAGTGCACTCCAAGGGGCTCTTCAAACTTTAATCTTTTAACTCTTACTTCAACTATCATAGACCTATTTTGGCTACGTAATAATTTTAACCAATTTCTTAAAGTGGATTTGTTGAGTTGGAAATTTGATTAGTTCTTTCTTGCACTTCAAACTTGAAAAGAGAGAAAGCTTAACCAAGATAGTCTTGTACATTTTCTTCCTCATATGGAGAGGTTTTTACTGACATGGCTCTCAAATTTGATGTAAATCTCATTTTTCTACTTTCCTTGGAGATGTTCCAAGAGGTTCCACAAGCGTTCAAATATTCTTTGTCCTGACCTCCATTGAATCCAAAGCATACCATAACGCTATCAGACCTAATTCCGATCGGGAAAAAAAAGTAAAAAAGAGAGGTTAAGATGAGCCCTCCTTCCTCTGGGATTGACTCAACATTTAGCCAATGAGGTTTTATAATTCTAAAATCCATCTAGCCTATCTGGAAATCTTATATACTTGCCTAATGACGTTAATTGGCCTTAGCTTTGACTCATGGATAACCACCTAGCCCCCTTCAGCTAGTTTTGGTGCAAAACTACTCTCTGCCCGTAAAACAAGACCCACCTAATCTCAAGTAGTTCTTCCCATGGAGTGACCAAATATATTTTTCCTTGAACTTCTGCCTTCTGATTTCTCGCATAGGACCCAATATACGTAATCATATCTGTTATTTGGTTTTTTTTTTTTGGTATGTAGGAACTTTGGCTAAATATACTGGTGGTCAAGTATACTACTATCCGAGCTTCCACTCAGCCATTCACAAAGAGAAGTTGAGGCATGAGCTAGCCAGAGATCTTACAAGAGCAACTGCATGGGAAGCTATTATGCGCATAAGATGTGGAAAAGGTAAGTCATTCTGGTGGTCTAAAAACCACTATTTTAATCCGTTGCCTCTATTTCCTTTCAACTTTCTAGTGGTCTAAAAACCACTATTTTAATCCATTGCCTCTATTTCCTTTCAACTTTCTAGGAAGCTTCTCCTCTGTATGGGTATTGGAAGCTAATTTTCGTTTTCTTGTACTATTAGGTGTGAGGGTCACATCTTATCATGGTAACTTTATGTTGCAGTCCAGTGATATAATAGCACTCCCAGCTGTAGACTGTGATAAAGCTTTTGCAATGCAGTTGACCCTTGAAGAAGCACTATTGACAACGCAGACTGTATATTTCCAAGTTGGATTATTGTATCCTTACTTCATGCCTAAGAAGTTCAAGCATGGCTCTCTTGGCACAAGCGCATGGAAATGTGTGGGGTGTATTTTGGAATTTTATATTTTGTTTCCTATTCTATTTGTCACACCTGCATAATGCCAAAGAAAAACATTTCATGGTAATGTTTTGGTTTCTCTTGATCATTTGCTCGTGGGGGTTGTATGGTTATCACCAACAGATGCTCGGTTGTTTTTGTGTACCCTTGCTGTTGGTACAAGACATCATCTTCTCATCCCCAAATTCGCTAGAGGACGAGGACTTAAATGCATCTCAGAGAGTCATTCTTTGGCATGCTACCATTGACCATGTTCTTTCTGTATATGATTTTATGTCTTTGCTTGATCTTCTGTATGATTGTTCTGTTTGAATTTTACTTTTCCCTATAGTAATATGCCTTCATATATAACTCCCCCCCACCCCCACCCCCCAAAAAAAAAAAAAAACCCAACCAAGGCTATTGCTCTAAATATGCACTTTAAATCCTAAGACATAAAAATGACTTTCCTTAACCATCAAAAGATTCACTTCCTCTTGTGGAGAGAGGCGTATCAGAGTACATACTGCAGCGGTGCCTGTGGTTGCTGAACTAGGAGAGATGTACTGCCAAGCTGATACTGGCGCCATAGTTTCTTTGCTTTCTAGGCTGGGTACAAAACACCTCACTTCTCCTCTTAATAGTTTTCCATATTTGACCATGTCATTATTCTTGATTCATATTTTTTTGCTTCCAAAAAGTCTGAACTGAACTATTGTGCAGCAATAGAGAAAACTCTGTCTTCCAAACTGGAAGAAGCTCGAAACTCAGTTCAGCAGAGGATTGTCAAAGCTCTAAGAGAATATCGAAATTTATATGCTGTGCAGCATCGCTTGGTAGGCAGGATGATATACCCAGAATCACTGAAGTCCTTGCTTTTGTATGGGTTAGCACTCTGTAAATCAGTACCTCTTCGTGGTGGACACGCCAATGTGCAGCTTGACGAACGCTGTGCAGCAGGGCGCATCATGATGACTTTACCTGTTAAAAATTTGTTGCAGTTGCTATATCCAAATTTGGTTCGGATTGATGAGTTTCTCATGAAGGTAAATTACTAGCTGGTGTTTGAATTTACTGCAATTATGCCTTTGCTCTCAAAGATTTTACAGCTCTAGCTGCATCTTGTTAGCAGGCTTATTCTAAGGCTGACGAGTTTAAGGTTTCAAGGCTACCACTTACAGCAGAGAGCCTAGATTCCAGAGGCGTTTATATTTATGATGACGATTTTCGGTTTGTCCTATGGTTCGGTAGTATGCTTTCACCTGAAATAACTAAGAATCTACTCGGTCAAGACTTTGCAACAGACCTGTCGAAGGTATGTTTCTTCTCTTCCTAGAATCTTTATATTATGTCTTTGTTACTTTAAACTATGGGTACCTCATGCACTTTTTGATTTTTAATCTCCAGTGTTGCAGTGGTTGTAATTTATTTAATATATGTTGGTCTGGATCTCAATTACCATCTCATTTTGTTTGATATTGTACAGTCAAACGGAACAATTTCTCACACAAGTCCTGGTGTTGAACGCACAGCATATTTTTGCTTCTAACAAAATCAAAAATTCATGTGTCCTTTTTATGTGCTGTGTTACCACTTACCAGAGCATAGAGGGAGAGCAATAGGGTGGTAATTTTAAGACTATCCGATAGTCCTAGGATTCTAGGAATTTCTGAAAGTGGATATAGTACCTGTGAGAGTACTGATGCTGATGGTTGGTGTAAAGTCTAGAAATATGATGGAAGAGGATGAAGATGGAGAGAAACTGAAGGTTCTTTTGAGGCACATCAGTGATGTTTGATGTTTCCCTTAAGAAGTTATCTGCCCCCACCAATTCGTAAGAATCTGGTTTGCTCCAGGTTAGTACCGAATCAATTCCAAGATACAATGAGCCCCAGGGTTTCGCCTGTTGTCTGATTGCGTTCTCACGTACAATATCATACCCGAACTCCTACGGAGTTCTCAGTCCATGAAGTACAAAATTAAATTGTAGAATGTGAATGCTAGATTCGAGATAATATTTGGTTTAAGTTAGTTTAACTTTGTTCTACTTGTTCTGGTGTGATGCTCGCGATTTTCCCCGCATTCCAAGATTTTCACTGCACTCAGAGTAAACCTTTTTCCGTTGAGTATGTACATTGTAATCTTGAAGTATACAGATGTATTCTTGTTTTCTTTTAATGCCCTTTTGTTTACCTGCTGCTTTTCGATTGTGCAGTCATTGACCCCTTCTGATGCTTTATTTTTTTGGTCGTTGCAAATCAGGTTATTTTGTGTGAGCGTGATAATGAAATTTCAAGGAAGCTGATGGCAGTAATTGAGAAAATTAGGGAAACTAATCCTTCATATTATCAGCTATGTCACCTTGTAAGACAAGGTGAACAGCCTAGAGAAAGTTTCCTTCTCCTTGCAAACCTAGTCGAGGACCAGGCTGGTGGTATGCACGGTTATTTAAATTGGATTCTGCAAATTCACCGGCAAGTGCAACAAAATGCATAATATAGAGGTAAAAATGAGTTTTTCACTGCTTGATGTTCGGATTTAATAGAGTTATTTTCGAAATCATCATATCAGATGAACGGAACAGGTTGGTATTTCAGTTCCTCAATCTGATTCCTGTTGTGTGTGGTCAAATCATACTAATATTATTTTGGTTTGGTTTCATTTTCAATATAAGATGCAAACTTACTTCCCCAACCAAATTTCTATTTGATTTTAAGACTAAACATTACAAATATCAAAATAAATGCAAGGCTATGAGAGAACATGCAGGGTACTCATGTTCTATTGGGTTCCCCAATGTTATGAACTTAAGCATGTCCAAGAGTTTTAGGGAACAAAATATGGTAAAAAGTAGAAATATCATAAAAGTGAAATGGTAAAGAAAAATATTAGAATGAAATATGAGTTATAAAAGTTGGAAGACCAGATCTGGATTTTGGCTCTTGAATCCTGTCGGTTTGGCGACGGATATTTAAGCTTTGTAGCGGCGATGGTGAAGATGTTTGCAGCAGAGGTGATGATCCAGTGGTGGGAACAAGCTTACCTTTCCAGATATCCGTAGACTCTCCACCCATTTTCATGAGCAGATGGATTGATGGGTCTGAAACTGAAGCTGTTTCTTTCTTTGTACTTTGTTGTTTTTTGGTTGTATTCTGTTGTTCTAGTTGTAATTATCTGTTTTATCCTTAATATGTTATGTTTGTGTTTCCTTTGGGGAAAAAAAAAAAGTTTGGATACTCTGAAAGTCACTTCCAAAATGAAAAGAGGAATGCATTTATCAATACTAACAATTTATGTACTAGAACTTACCTTGTAGAGGAGTGAGTGACTATTGAGAAACGCGAAATAGATTTGAAAGTAAGATTCTATTGTGTTTGTACGAAAAAAATTTAACATTTATTGTGTTTATATTTTCTGGAACCGACCAACTACTGTAAATGCAAACCACTCCCATCATTCTCCTTCTATCAAATAACTACAAAAATTACGAATAATTTTCTTCCTTCGACCTCTATTAGTCTCTTTCTAAATAAGCATCCCATAAATAAAAGCCCAATACCCAGCACAAAATAAGTGAAAAATGAAGGAGTTCTAAAAAAAAGGAAAAAGTACCAAGTAGTAAGTAAACGAAGGTGAAGGGATCAATTCGAAAATCGACTAAACTACAGGGATTATAGTGTAAAGTTTCCCCTACAGCAACAATACACGATACAGCATCTCACTGTAGCGGAAGGCGGTGTTCTTGTTGTAAAACAAAAAGCATTAACTTCAGCAAATCCTTTCCGACCATGGATTAGTGTTCCTACAGCAATACGCGCTCTCTCTCTCTCTCTCTCAATTACGTTCCCACTTTGTAACGCGATCCGTTGGCAGCTTCTCATCTCTCTCTAAACTGTTTGACTTGTATTTGCGACCCTAATAAAAAAGCAATCAGATTAACCGTCGCAGTATTTGGCGTCGACTAATCTCCCTGTTGAGTGTCGCCGATCGCCTGATCTTCTGTAACTCCGATTTCACAATTCTCCGTCGGGATCTTTTGACTGGGCACACCACCAAATCGTCAAATCAGTGCTCTGCTGGTACGTTCTACGCAAATTTGATCTCGTTTGTTAATTGATTGCCGTTGTTTTGTTCGAAATTTTGATTTTTTTTAACGGAATTGGCATAAATTTTGCGCTGGTTAATTTGCTCAAGCTTTGTTGATAATGTCATAAGCGGTAAGTGTCAGGAGTCAGGACCAGCTCGTATTGGCAGTATGTGATTACGTGTTTGCGTGCTTCCTTGTTGCCCATACCTATTGTATGTACAGATTTTTGGGGGGTTTAAGATTTATCTTTAGTTGCAGGGAATGATGTGATATTCGAACTGTTCTGTTGGGCTAAAAACCACACGCACACTAGCACACAATCACATGAAGATTAAAAACCAATCACAATAAGACAGCACAGAATAAAAATATGAGGTTCGGCAAAATTGCATACGTTACAACTCACCCCAGATTTCATTAGAGTCTGGTATGACGAAGAAGAGTTGCAACATCGGCTGCTTAGGTTAGGCACGCTTGCACCATTGAATTATTGTTATGCCATTGGTGGTCAAGAAATCTCATGCAGGAACACCCCCCCTCCCACCTTTCGGTGGCCAAATCAAGGGCTTGAGTACTACTTAGGATTTAGAAAATTCGAAATGTTCTGCCCATTATTGGAGTTACTATTTAGGTACTTATGTTAGTCTTCATTGGGTGAAGAAGCCAACAAATCAAGAAATCAAGAGTTGCAAGGTAATGGAGTTCACAAAGACTATCAGTGTCTCCGTTACTTTTTTTTTTTTTGGCTTTCTAACAAAAGGTGTTAGTTTTTCCTGTTGAAAAGCATAACTAGGAAGCAAGTCAAGCTACTGGGCTCCTGTGAGAGCGAAAGGGAATCTGAAATTTGTACTCAATGGGGAGACAAATGAAGCCACGGAAAGATCATACATTAAAATGTAATTGTTATCCTATTGTAAGATTTTGATAGGGAACGGAAAAGAGTACTCCATGGGCCTCACGAGCTATTTGTATATGATCCGGGATTGTACTTAATAGTATTTGACAATTTGTTGTTATTTAAGAGTTATCCTACTTAGAAATCTAGGTTATGTTTATCCTTTTGTTATCTTTTGAAAAGCCTATTTAAAGGATTCTACTCATTCCATTCAATCACTTGATGAAATGTACTATTTGATTTAGAACATGGTATTGATACAAAGATACCACTACTTCCTTAGGCACAGAGATGCCTAGGATTTTTCTTTTTATATCTTTTTCTTCTTTGTCTTGTATCAAATTTTCTACATGATTTATTGGTGTAGTAACTCCAGGAATTTTGTTTTAGTAAAATTGGTACGTGCTTGACTCTACAATATCTTATTTGTGGCATCATGCTTTTGAGCATTTATAGAGCTGAATCATTTATTCATTTTTTATGGTTATCTTTAAATAGAAAAGGTGGTATATGGGGGGAAAAAAGAAACTTAGGTAAAACGTTGTCTGTAATGTTGGGGCATGTGGGTGGGCTTAGAACTACAAGTTTGCCACTTTGTCGCTTCATAGTTGTACTTCTTGAAGCTGACTTTCTGCTTGGTCAAATAGTCCAAGGACAGAGAGACGGGAAAGTCTTTGTTTTTCTGTATGTGAATCTTCTTTTGTCTTTGGGTGCTTACGAGGTGACATAGATCATTTTCTGCTAAATTTGAGAGTCTTACGTGAAAGAATATTGTGAACTCATAGTCATAGTCGCCATCCATTGTTTGATGAATGCCAGTCAAATGTCCAACATGAATACTTGCATACATTTAGAGAACGAGTGAACGACCATGTAACATATAGACCTATGAACTCTTGGAGATGCTGCGCTCTGATCAGAACATATATTTCTTGTTGGTCATTGAATAAAATTTCTGATCAAGCTTATTCCATATTTTTATCAAGCACATACTCGAAATTTTCAATTATCACGTGTTTTTTTGCTGATATGTTCTGTAGTATTTATACATTAAACTATTACCTGTTTGTCCTACTACCACTATTACCTGTATGTCTTTCAACTTTCTTGTGCTAAATACTTTCTGAGTTACTCTCTGAGCCTAGGCTTTTGAATTGTCTTATAAATTTCCTCCTTTAATAATGACATAGTGTGTTTCACGTTCCTTAAATAATGACATATTGTGTGTTTCACGCTACTCAGGACTATTCATGGAAGCATAGCAATTGGAAGGAGATCAAGACATCAAGTGTAAGATATGAACACAATGGGGACAGAAAATCCTAACCATGGAAATTTCCCTCAAAGGCCTGCTTCTTCTTCTCCTCCAACCTTTGCTGCTTCTTCTCCTCCACCCTTTGCTGCTGCTTCTCAGAGCGCAACACCTTTTTCATCTTCTGGCCCTGTGTTTGGGCAGGAGGCCTCTGTTTTTAGAGCCACGACACCTACTGCTTTCCAGACTTCAAGGCCTTTCTTATCATCTGCGCCAGTTGTTGGACCTGAAGCATCTGGCTCTAGACCGACGCAAACAGGTAGGTATAACGATCCATCTATGCCTCCGCAATCATCTCATCCCCCACCAGGTGTTGGATCTTTCCAGCGCTTCCAGACCCCACAATTTCCTTTAACACCTCAATCAGCCCCTCCACGCATTTCCGCTCCAGGACAGCCAGTTTTTCCCCCAACAATTAGACATCCCACAGGCCATGTTCCTTCCCCACCAGTTTCTCTTCATCTACAGCCCCAGATACCTTCTTTGCCCATGGGATCCCCTCCTCAGAGCATAAACCAGTTGCCGTCTGGCATGAATATTCCTCCAAGGCCAACCTCACAGCCATTACAGTCAGCTTTTCCTGGTTATCCCAGTAACCCACCTAATGCAGTTATACAACCTCCACCTGTACAGTCTGCTCACTTTGTCACCCATCAAGGAGGTTACGGTCCGGTCCCACCTGCAACATCTGCCTCATTTCCTGCTCGTCAAGGTTATGTTCCCCCTCCACCAGTTGGTGCTCCTTTTGGTGTCTATTCAAGGGAACACATGCAACACCAAGGATCTGGACCTCCAACAGGAGCTGTGCAGGGTTTGACAGAAGACTTCAGCTCTCTCTCTGTTGCTTCTGTCCCTGGATCAATTGATCCAGGACTTGATTCTAAAGCATTGCCAAGGCCATTAGATGGTGATGTGGAGCCGAAGTCTTTTGGCGATACTTATCCTATGAATTGCGATACTAGATATCTACGTCTTACAACTTACGCGATGCCAAATTCTCAGTCTTTGGTTTCAAGGTGGCATTTGCCTCTTGGAGCTGTTGTTTGTCCTCTTGCAGAAGCTCCTGACGGGGTGAGTTTACATGCACTCGGAACTATTGTACTGCGCTAACATCAGACATGCTTCAACATTCTTATTCTTTTTCTCATTGTAAACGCTTTCTATGCAGGAGGAGGTGCCAGTAGTTAACTTTGCCCCGACTGGCATTATTCGTTGTAGAAGATGTCGAACGTATGTGAATCCCTATGTGACATTCACAGATGGTGGAAGAAAGTGGCGTTGCAACATCTGTGCTTTGCTTAATGACGGTAAATTTTCAAGTTCCTTTTGAAGAAAGTATGTTTTGTCATATAGACAGTTTATGGAAGCAAAATCTATAGACATTGATTGGAACTAATCTTCTATGTGACATGGATACTAATGCATGAATCTGGTGCAAATACACGTATAAGTCTGTCTTGGGTTCATAATTCCCAAGTCCAAGGATATCCTACACGGTTTCGTATTTGCAGGTCTTATACTCTGTATTTTTTCCCGAGGGTAAAATGGTGTTTCTCTGCAACAGTGCAAACACTGATACTGATGCAGACAAATTATTTAGGGGAATTTGTTTAGATTTTTTAAAATTTTGTTTTGGATAAGTGATTGTATCTTATAGCAACAGCTTCAAGGGGATGGTGCCCGAGCACAAAAAGGGCTTAGCAAACCTATACTTCCTAACCTCAAAAAAGCATGCCAAAGACAAAAAGGCCCGCTTTAATTACGAGCAAGTGAATCAGGGTAATCGAACCGGACATCCAACTATACCATAGAATGAAAAATCAATTCTAAAGTCTAGGAATGGAATCCTCTTAGTCTTGAAAGGACATTCTGTTCTGATCCATCCAAAAACCTTCCGGTTATTCCGCCCTACCCTACCTTCCATTTATTCCGCCCTACCCTTGTGCCTCCCCAACTATTCAAGACCTTGCCGCATCACCTTTTTTGCTCCCAAACAATGCCGAACAAGGTCAAGATTACACTCCAAAATTTACTAGCTACAGGGAGATGAATAAGAGGATTTAGATTTTTATTCTATTACAAAATCTTTTTATTGTTAGAGTAGAAAAGACAACATAATAACCATCCTAAGGCAAACTTGTGTTAATAACGATTCTTGTTAGGTGTGTTGCCAATGATAGACATTCTGACATGCATAGAGTCAGAGACACATCCCATACCCTTACCTTAATGTTGTGGATTGTACATGGGTACTTCACGCATCTAGAAGACTCCATGTTAGTAAAGTGCTAGGAAGCATGGGTACTGGTACGGTATACGGTAACAACCCAAAAAAGTAGGGTACGGGTACGGCGAGGGTACAACGTTTTTTTATGTATATCTTTTTACAATTTTGGCATGATTCATTAGATATAACAAGTATAACATATTTTATAGATAGAAGCAAGATAACAAAAGCTAATAGCACTTGAACTTGAACCCATATTGCTTGACGGACTCATCTTCCTATGAAATAAAGTGCAATAGCCTAATTTTTGTGCATGCAACTATCATAGGTTTCAAGATGGAAAGCAAAAGATATTTAAAGGCCCATCTAAAGAATCAGAAAAAGGAATAGATTTTGACATAATAACAAGAGAGAAGGGGCAGCAGATATAATGAGAGAGAGAGAGAGAGGGGTCGCAGTCACTAGGAAGATCGACAGAAAAGATTAGTCAACCCTGCTCTTGTTTTTCCAAAATCAAGCTCTAGATCTGAGTCGTGGTCTTGAGTTTTTGACTTTATCGCATTGAGTTCTTGCATATTAAGGCCAGCAGTTTGAGTTTTTTTTTTTTTTTTTGCGGAACCGTGCTTCATAGGTAAAGTAATGTTGCCCGGGGGTTTTAAACATGCTTTGCATGCGTTACATTTTCAGTATATTGGTGTTCGCAGTAGCATAGGAGTCTAATGATGAAATCATGTACAGAACCACCATTTTCCCAATTTGCTTATGCTATATTCTTGTCAAGCCATTGACACAATTCTACTGTGCGTGTAACCTCCCAAACTCTATTTTAGTCTTACAATGTCATCATAAAAAATGACTTATTTGATTTGGAGATTTATGCGGCAATGGTTGTCTTTTTTAAAGACAGTTGTGGGAGACATTTCCACTAATGGTCATCATGTTTATTTGCTTGTATGCACTCATACTGACCTATTTCCATCTCATATCCAGTTTCGGGTGATTATTTTGCACATTTGGATGCCAACGGAAGAAGAGTGGACTTGAATGAACGGCCTGAGCTTACCAAGGGTAGTGTGGAATTCATTGCTCCGGCTGAGTATATGGTGCGGCCTCCGATGCCTCCGCTATATTTTTTCATGATTGACGTATCAATATCCGCTGTTAGAAGTGGAATGCTTGAGGTATGCACTTTCAGCTTACAAGGACGGACCTTGAGCAATTTATCTTGCATTGTTTCATGCCCATGCCTTCCATTATGTGTACTGTTCTCTATACAACGTTGAATTTATGGTTCTTGTTTCTGTGCAATCTAAGTTTGAACGAATGGTAAGGACTTCACTTATATTGTATTGAAAGGTCTTTTTACAGTTGTTATTGTGTATGCTGGCCATATTGTGCACTATTATTGGCCATGTCATGTTTGTGGCACTGTGAAGTGGTTTGCACAGATGGTCTCGTGTAGTTTTGAGCTTCCTTTCTTAAGATGATGCTCCTCTTTAAATAATTCAGTTTGTGTATGGTATTAGCTTACAACGCTAACACATACTTTTTGTTCGATCGTAATTTCCTTTTAATGATATCCATGTGACAACGAATACTGCAGTTTTCCTTCATGGCTTGGATTTTTGTATTTACTTTCAATGTTCTTTTTGCAGGTTGTGGCACAAACTATTAAGTCTTGTTTGGATAGATTGCCTGGCTACCCCAGAACACGTGTCGGATTCATAACTTTTGACAGCTCCATACATTTTTATAACATGAAGGCAAGCAAAGCAGTGATTTTCATTGCTGCTATTATACAACATGATTCCTTTTTCTTTCTTGCTATGTTTATTTATGTTGACTGATTTTTAGGTTTCTCTTGTGCCAGTCATCTTTGGTGCAGCCTCAAATGATGGTGGTTTCAGATCTAGATGATTTATTTGTTCCTTTGCCAGACGATCTCCTTGTCAACTTGTCAGAATCAAGGAGTGTAGTGGATGCTTTTCTCGATAGTTTATACTCCATGTTTCAGGACAATGTCAATGTGGAATCTGCTTTTGGTCCGGCTCTTAAAGCAGCATATATGGTTATGGTGTGCTCCATTCTTTCTCCTTGTTGCCTGCGCCATTTAAACTTTTAACTCTCACTGTTTGTACAGTTATTTTCAGTGTTTAAGTACTCTTTTTATCTTCTGACGTATGGATGTTGGTTCCTTATTGTTTTCTTATTAGTTAGCATTGACATATTCCTCTCCCCTTCTTACAGGGCCAACTTGGTGGCAAATTGTTGATTTTCCAAAATACGCTACCTTCACTTGGTGTTGGCCGCCTTAAGTTGCGTGGGGATGACCTTCGTGTCTACGGAGCAGATAAAGAATATGCGCTAAGGATAGCTGAAGATCCATTTTACAAACAGATGGCTGCTGATTTTACTAAATATCAGATAGCGGTGAATATTTATGCATTCAGTGACAAGTACACTGACATAGCGTCCCTAGGTAGGTTTAATTTTTAGCACCTTCTTGGCTTTACTTCAAGTGGACTGTTTTCAAGTCTGAAATCGAAGCATACCATAAGATCGTCTGACCCAAGATGAGACCCGTTTGGCTAGGATTGACTCAACGATTAGCCACGGAAGTTTTAAAATTCTAAAAATCCATCTAGCCTATTTGGAAATAATATACACACTTGCCTAATGATGTTACTTGGCCTTAGCTGCGACCCATGGACAACCACTGTTATCCCCTTCAACAATTTTTGTCGCAAAACTGCCCTTTGCCTCTTAAACAAGACCCGCCTAATCTCAAGTAGGTCCTTCCATGGAATGACCTTATTTTCTTTTTCTTTTTTTTCATTTTCTTGAGCTTCTGCCTTCTGATTTCTTGCATTTGACCCAATATACCTAATCATATTTCCTATTTTAATATATATTTTTCAATCATATTTAGGAACTTTGGCCAAATATACTGGCGGTCAAGTATACTACTATCCGAGCTTCCAGTCATCCATTCACAAAGAGAAGTTGAGACATGAGCTAGCCAGAGATCTTACAAGAGAAACTGCCTGGGAAGCTGTTATGCGCATAAGATGCGGAAAAGGTAAGTCATTCTGGTGGTCTAAATTGTAAATACCACAATGTTTAATCCTTTGCCTTTATTTCCTTTCAACTTTCTTGAAAGTTTCTTCTCTGTAATTTGGGTAGTGGAAGCTAATTTTTTGTTTTCTTGTACTATTAGGTGTGAGGTTCACATCTTATCATGGTAACTTCATGTTGCGGTCCACTGATTTATTAGCGCTCCCAGCTGTAGACTGTGATAAAGCTTTTGCAATGCAGTTGACCCTTGAAGAAACATTATTGACAACGCAGACTGTGTATTTCCAAGTTGCTTTATTGTATCCTTTATTTCATGCGAAAGAAGTTCGAGCATGGCTCTCTTGGCACATGTGCGTGGAATTGCGTGACAGATTTCTTTTGGAAATTTGTCTTTTGTTTCCTATCCATGTAGCACCGACACGGACACGCGACACAACACCGACACTCTGACACACAAATTTTTAGAAATTGAAGGACATGACACGTTGCGGATATGTTTTAAATATTATTTATGTACTTAATTATATGAATAAAAAGGTTCTAATTCTAAAGATGTAACAATATACCTGAGATCTTATTTATCATCACATCATTCACAAAAGTATTCCAACAAAAACATTTCATTATCTATACGTCTTTAATATCAATAGTCACACAAAGAGGAGCCACCTGGTTCTTGGAGGTTTGGAGGGGCCACTGTTTCAGTGGTATTCTGAGAGCAGCCACTTTGTGCAAATGTTGCCAAAGGTTAGGTTTGTCTCCAAACATCCCCGCCCATACGCCCAATGATTGGGGACTAAATGGGTTCTGTTATTGTTGTAGTCACACAAAGAGGAAAGACTTTTTTAAGCTTTAACAAGAGTCTTAGCTATTTCGTCTAACACCCCCAACGTGTCTTGCGAGTGTCCCAAGAGTGTCTGGAGCATTTATAGAGTGTCCCCGGAGTGTCCACACTAAAAACGTTGAGAAAAAAATAGGACACTTCGGATTTGAGTGTCGGACACGTGTCAGGAAAGTGTCGGTGTCCGAAAGGTGTCCAACACCAATAAGTGAGACTCATACAAAATGTCCGTGCTATATAGTTTCCTATTCTATTTTGCTCATGTAGGATATATCGTTATGACCACCTGATGCTCAATTTTTTATTTTTATTTTGGCACCCTTGCTGTTAGTACAAGATATCTTCTTTGATCCCCGAAGTTCCTTAGAGTTTAAGGACTCATGTGCATCTCAGAGAGACATGCTTTAGCATGCTACAAGACCAAACTTTTGCTTGAGCTTGAATTCCTATCATTGACCACCTTCTGTCTGTATGTGATTTGCAGTCTTTGCTTGATTTTCTCTATGATTTGTTATGTTTGAATTTTACTTTTTCCTAGTTAGTATGCCTTTGTATTTCACTTTTTGTCCCCCGGAAGTTCTTTGTTGTGAATATACACTCTAAATTCCAAGGCAATTCTATTGAGTGCAATAGATAAGAAATGGCTTTCCTTAACCATCAAAAGATTCACTTCGTCTACGGGAGAAAGACGTATCAGAGTACATACTGCAGCGGTGCCTGTGGTTACAGATCTAGGAGAGATGTACCGCCATGCTGATACTGGGGCCATAGTTTCTTTGCTTTCTAGGCTAGGTACAAAAGGCGCCTCGATTCTTCTCCTGCTAGTTTTCCATATTTGACCATGGCACTAGTCCTGATTCTTGTTTTTTTGCTTCCCAAAACTCTGAATTGAACTCTTGTGCAGCAATAGAGAAAACTCTGTCCTATAAACTGGAAGAAGCTCGAAACTCAGTTCAGCAGAGGATTGTTAAAGCTCTAAAAGAATATCGAAATTTATATGCTGTGCAGAATCGCTTGGTAGGCAGGATGATATACCCAGAATCTCTGAAGTTCTTGCCCTTGTATGGGTTAGCACTCTGTAAATCACTACCCCTTCGCGGTGGATACGCCGATGCGCAGATTGACGAACGCTGTGCAGCAGGGCACACCATGATGATTTTACCTGTTAAAAATTTGTTGCAGTTTCTATATCCAAATTTGGTTCGGATTGATGAGTTTCTCGTAAAGGTAAGGAACTTTTTGGTGTTTGAATTTTGTGCATTTGTGCTGTTGCTCTCACAGATTTTACAGCTGTAGCTGCACTTATTGGCAGGCTTATTCGAAGGCTGATGAGTTTAAGGTTTCAAGGCTACCTCTTACGGCAGAGAGCCTAGATTCCAGAGGCCTTTATATTTATGATGACGGTTTTCGGTTTGTCATATGGTTTGGTAGAATGCTTTCACCTGATATAGCTATGAATCTCCTTGGTCAAGACTTTGCTACAGACCTTTCAAAGGTATCTTTTTTCTGTTCCTAGAATCTTTATATTATCTCTGTTATTTTGAATTACAGGTACCTCATGCGCTTTTTGATATTTTAATATCTGGCGTTGCAGTTGTTGTGATTTCTTTAAATATCTTGGTCTGGATCTCAATTAGTATCCCATTTTGTTTAATATTGTACGGTTGAATGGAATGATTTCTCGCTCAACTCTTAGTGTCAAACGTGCAACAGATTTTTGCTTTTGACATGAAGAGAGAGAGCAAAAATTCACGTGTCCTTGTTATGTATTATGCTACCATTGCATAGAGGGGGAGCAATAGAGTTGTAATTTTATTACAATCATGTAGTCCTAGGATTCTTGGAATAAACTATGAGATTATTGATGATGGTGTTGGTGTAAAATTCTGGGAATATGATATGGAATGGAAGAGGATGAAGATGGAGAGAAAGTAAACGTTCTTCAAAGTACATCAATGATGTTTCCACCCCCTCCAATTCCTAAGAATCTGGTTTACACCAGGTTAGTAGCGAATCATTTCCAAGGTACAATGAAACCCAGGATTTCACCTGTTATCTGGTTGCATTCGCACAAACAATGTCAGACCCAAACTCCTATGAGTTTTAAGTCCACCATGTAAGAAACTAAAATGCGGAATGTAAATGCTTGAGGTCGAGAGAGTTCATTCTTTTGTTTTGGTTGATAGTCATTTCGTAACCAATTCTAAGTTTTTGTTTGCCTGTGTTCCTGGGTATTCAGGAATACCCTTTGGTTTAAGTTAGTTTAATTTCGTCCTACTTGTTCTGGTGTGATGCTTGGGATTTCCCTGCATGCCAAAGGTTTTCATTGCACCAAGAGGAAACCTTTTCCCCTCAAGTACACGTTGAATCTTGAAGTGCACAGATGCATTCTTGTTTTTTTTAATGCCCTTTCCTTTACCTGCTGCTTTTCGATTGTGCATTAATTTATCTCTTCTAATGCTCTATTTTTTTCGTTGTTGCAAATCAGGTTATTTTGTGTGAGCGTGATAGCGAAATGTCAAGGAAGCTGATGGCAACACTTGAGAAAATTAGGGAGACTGACCCTTCATATTATCAGCTATGTCACCTTGTACGACAAGGTGAACAGCCTAGAGAAGGTTTCTTTATCCTTGCAAACCTAGTTGAGGACCAGGCTGGTGGTATGAACGGTTATTTAGATTGGATTCTGCAAATTCACCGGCAAGTGCAACAAAACCCGTAAATTAGAGGTAAAAATGAGTTGTTCTCAACATGATGTTTGGGTGAGTCATTTAATTATGTTCTGTCAAATTAGCATATCAGATGAAGGAAGTGATCAGCACCCTCCACATTAAGTATCTCACTCTTTTTCGTCTTTTCGTTTGAGAGGTTAAAAACGATATGATAAGATCATTTTGTCTATTTAAAAGCTCGTGTCTTTCATTGAAAATATTTGGGATGGGTTAAGTTTTAAGAGAGATATTACGGAAGTACCTTCTTGAATGTTCTTACGGATGCTTGTTTGAATATTTTTGAATACTCTCTCTCATCCCCTTTTTCTTGTTCACAAGCAAAGGTAATAGTTTAATAGAGGGGAAAATAGTATTTAATGGAGGATAGGTAAAATGGATAGTATTGTTGGAGTGTTGAAAGAGACGTGAGTAGGTAAAGTGAAAAATGTGCACTATTCACTATTATTTTTGGCTCAAGAGTTACTGAGGCTATTGGGGATGCCCTAACTATGTTATGTTTAAGCTTGAAAGTAGTGAGACAAGGGCTTAGCAAAAAAAAGTTGTGAGACACGGTGGTTTACCTGAGGTATAATTATACAGACCTTGTTGTGGTATTCATTTCATATGGCGCTAGAGTGAGTAAGTTAAAAACTACTAGACCGTGTAATGATGGGTGAATCCACTCATTCACAAGATTTGGATTTGGTGTCATATTGTCATATCCCTTTTGATACTGCATTGTCGGGCGAGAACTCGTTCTTATGTCTTCATTTTCTTTTGATGTCCACCAGATTTTACATTCTAGCTTGGGGTTTATCATTGCCATGTTCCGGCCTTTTTTCCCCCACGTCCTACTTGAGTTTAGAAATAATCTGGATTTGGCTGGTGCCTCCCTGCTTCCCCTCTAGGCGCCGCATGATTGTTTCTATGGAAAAAGGTTGCAGACCCAGTTTCGTTAGTTCATTTACTGGACTTAATAATTTTGGCGTAACGGAAAAAGCAGAGGAGAAATTTTGCGTGATATATTACCTATTTTTAGGCATTAGTTTCTGTGTGTTGTCCTATCTGTTTTATTGTTGCTTTTCAAAAGTTTGGTGGATAGTTCACTTTACTCAAATGTCAAGTAGATCATACATTGTTGTTGTTTATTTGACACTTGCAGATATTTAAAGGGAATTTGTTTATATGGACTTCTACGCTCGCCGCTCGGTTGTTTAATTTTGTAAGTTTATTGTTCAATATTATACAACTCTATGTTTGTGTTCAACAATTGGTGTGGAAGAAACAGGACAAAGTTGAGGGTTCAAGGTCGAATCTTTGCATTGCGGTTAGTCTAATAACCACCTGGGTCCATCCTTTTGACATTTCGAAGGATCATTAAGTGTGATTTTGGCTTAAATTGTTGATTTACTGGATCATTAAGCGTAAATTTGGCTTAAATTGTTGATTTATTGGATCACTTTAAACTTTTGTTGATTTTAGAGGGATTATTCGGTGCTATGCTCTTCCGTCTCAGACAATGTTTTCTGGAGCATTGTTCAGAAACTTTTGTATGAGACGAGGAGCATTGTTCCTAAAGCCCCCTGGGTTTTCTGGCATGTAAGTTCACAGGTCTACAGGTACGACAATGGAACACATAATCCGTTAATTTAGAATGAGTTTCTTACATACAAAAGCATCCCTTAATTAAAAGAATCGTTGGAAAAAACAATTGCAGTGTTATGTATTTATTTATGAGGAGCAACAACTGCAGATAATATTAATAAAATAAAAAAATCTAAATACAAGCTACATGACCTAACCAAGCAAATAGGTACAGCAAAGGACTCAAAAGGTTTGAACAAAAACAGGAAAAAAAAAAAAGAAACTAGAAAGCAAAACTGAAATAAAGCCGGAGGAAACAGCTACAGTGTTGAAAACCGATCTGCTCATGGATGTGGCTCCGAGGAAGTAGGAGGAAACAAATCTAAACCTTGGAGCTTGACATCTTTTCATCTCGCGCCAGTCACCGCTGCAAGGCGCCTGTGCTACTGCTGCTGGAGGAGCCATAAATATCAATGGACACCCACAAAAGTTAGTACAATGAATAGATCAATATCGGGTTTGATTAGAAGAGATCACCAGAAATCAGGAAACATGGGTTTGTTGAACATCATGATTCCAACAGCAGGTGAGGCTACCACATGATCTGATCATCTTAATTTCCTCCTCCTTCCCACCTTTTTGGGTAAAGGCAAGAAGTTAAATTCATTAGATCATGCTGGCAGCTTCAACTGCTAGTGGTGCATGATCATAAGCTACCTAGCTACCATAACCTTCCCTTCACACACACACACACACAGAGAGAGAGAGAGAGAGAGAGAGAGAGAGAGAGAGAGATTCATTTGGATTTTCTCTCTCCAGACTCTAGCCAGCTTCAAGGATGTATATGTATATCCATTCCCACCGTTTTAGTTTGTTACAAATTTTTGTTGTTATTAGCCAGAACTATGTAGGCCGAGAGAATAACATATGAATTTATACAGTCCGTCTATCCGTATGCACGCACGCGTACCCAACGCGCATATACGCATCTTAACTGTTCATTTCAACAAATCAATGGTTTGGATCTTAATTACTCTCTGACCAATCAAAGAGATTTCTTACTGGTCAAACATCCAGACCGTCCAAAAATATTTTCGACGGTTGGTGCATGAAGTAATTTTGGAATTTATAATGGGCCAAGCAACACGGATGGGCCTCCGTGGTTCAAAGTGAGGCAAATTTGAAGGAGTTCAGCTCTAGATGTAGGCCTTCAACTCTAGAGCCCCTGGCCCATCCTAGAAACAACTGAAATTGAAAGAGGCATGGAATATCTCCTTCATGGGCTGGGGCTGGCCCATAGGAAGCTCATTCGGTTTTCTACTTTGAATAATAGGGTGATAGAGCATCATTATCAGGGACACCAAATCCCCCTGATGGCTAATTTTATGAGTGAAAGGCAACGAAATCCCGCACATCAACCTCAACAAGCAACTATCAATTTGAAAAAATTGTAGCTTTTGCTACAGTACCGCACCAATTTTATCAAGTCACTGTTCACCCACCAAAGTGATAAGATGGGGTCTTGGGAATCACTTTTGTATGTGATAAGGTGGGGTCTTGAGAATCATTTTTGTATTTAGTTAGAATAGTATTTTTTTTTTTGGAGTAGGAATAGAAAGAAAGAATAATTTAATATAATGAACTAGAATAGAGAGTTAATTTTGTGAATTTTTAAATAAGTGACTTACTAATTTATAGAACTTATTGAAGATATTTTTGAAGTTAAATTTAGTGAATTTTTTTGTGAGGTTGATAAGGATGCTCTTAGAGTATTAAGATAAGTTAAATTACACGAACATCAATGTCAATCTTTTGTTCATAAGAGTAAAATTCTAAACTTCTATTGTACCAAACTAGTTTTGTTCCAATTCTGGCTTAAACACAAAATTAATTTATTATATTTTTACTAGATATGTCATTCTCTTACAATACATCAACTTCAGTCGGAACAACCCCTTAAAGAAACTCATGATTCATAACAAGTACTCACTTTGAAAGAATAAAAAGGAAAGGAGATTAGGTGTCAAAGAAAGGCATCTTGCAAGACGTATGACAACATATTTGCACATCCTTCGGAAAAAGAAAATAAGTTACTCAAACACGGACAAAGCAAGTGGTAATTAGCTGATGTGGTAGAGCTTTTGAATGCCCCTCACAGTATCCGGAATCGAGTCTCATTCCCCCTCCCCATGTAATAGATTATGAATGATAAAAGACCAAAAAAAAAAAACATGGATAAGAAAAATTATTCGGTGGTCTTGCGGCACAGAGTCACGTCGTGACTCAACACCTTCCACCAGCACATATTCATGTGGGGCCTTAAAACTAAATGTATAGACCCTAGGTACATGTATAGTCTACTGCTGTCTTTTGTGGATGGACTCAGACTCGTACATGGCGGTTTTGGGACTGGAAGAATCTTCTTTCATCTGCATTCCTCAGTGCAAGAGCCCGTTTCCATTGTAGAGAGAACAAAAGGCAAGCTCGAGTACACCATGATACAACAATAGTGAAAAAAGAGAAAAAGAAACACACAATTAGTGAAAAATGGAAAGTATAGAATGCAGAAGGCAATATCCTAGGGAAAGGAATATACTTACAGTGATTTCTCTGTTTCTATATATGTTCTCCTTTTGAGAATATATAGAAGAGTTTGTTTGGAATCTCTGTTGGGTCCCCAAAAGGGGAAGGAGTGAGGCTGTCAGAGCATGACCTAGCTAGGGTTAGTACTCCATTCATTCATTTTACACACTCTCTCTCTCTCTAACCAAGGCTAGATCATGCTGGCAGCTTCACTTGTTCCCCTGTTGACTTTATCATGCAACTCGAGCCAATATCATCTTGCTACAGATATGAATGATCAAGAGAAAGCAAGCATGAGAGTTTCCAAGGTATTTTTGGTGCAAAAAATAAGTACGACTAAAAAAAGTCAAGGTGTTTTTTTTTTGATAACCAAAAGAAAAAAGAAAAGAGCTAGCAAGAACAATATCAAGAACAGATGATGTAAGAAAAAGGGTATCCAAGAAAAACAGTGGCAAAAACTTTGTTCCGAACATTTTTAAGAGTTTTTCTTGAAAAGCCTAAGAGGAGTTAGGGTTTTTTCAACAGATCATTGAAAGAAAAAGGGAAATAGCAAAGAAGAAGAAGCAGATTTTAGTGTTTTGGGTAAAATGAGGAAGAAGAAGAAGAAGAAGCATATAACAGAAATGAAGTAGATCGAGTGTGGGTTATATTTGTTTGCAACAGAGGATATAGGGTTTTGTGTTTTATTTATATTTTATAATGGGGGGAAGGAAGGAGACTATAGAGGTCAATAAAGAGATGACAAAGACGTAACACTCCCACGATGCAAAAACAGTGAAATAAAGATGCATGCACCATGTGGGCAGCTGTCTTTTTTTGTGTGTATGTCTTGTGAGAGAGAGAGAGAGAGAGAGAGAGAAAGGAGAGAGAGCTAGGGCACAGGTGGCAGAAATATAGCCAGGGCATCCCATCTCATATGGTTAGAGCTGTCATCATCGCACGGTGAACTTCCTAAATTTGGCTTTTAAAATGACTTTTAAAGCAAACACATAAATAAAAGTCGGGTTCAATTTGATTTGCTAATTTAAGAGTGTGAGAGTACTCCAATAAACTCACTAAAATTTCCTAAAGATTATTTACACACACAAAAATGTAAGTGAATCTCCCATTCCAACTCCCTTTCTAAACTTAGTTAATGTGGTAGAAGCTATACTAAAAAGCCATGCATCTTTGGGAGCATCTATGGTGAGTCCATCGAAAATCACAATTAAACAAATGAGTTGCTAAATATTAGCAGTCTCACCTAAGAACTAATTTGGGAGCCTTCTGTGGATGTCATTAGCTTCTTCGGGTTCCGTTCCTTTTATTGACTTTTTATTTAAAGAATCCAAAAAGTAGCAAAAGTTTCTCCACGCAAAAAAATATCAAAAGCTAAAAAAGACATAATAAGAGAATCAATTTTACTTTTGTTTACGACTTAAACACACAGTCTGCTGTACTCTTTAGCAAATTTTCTGTTCCGGAGATAACGTTATCCGCTTATTTATCCCCTCATAATCTGTATAGGAGTATTTTTCTTCATTAGTTAGCACATAATACCCACCAATAATGGTAAGAGATTGCGAATGTGCATCCTTTGATGTTAAAATGACTGTGAAAGTAATTTTATTAAAAAGTGACAAAGTACCAGTGATAATGTATAGGTTTGGTTTCATTTCTATTGCTCTGCATGATGTAAAAGATTCGACAAAGCCAAAGTTACTGTCAAATTGGACGTTAAAGATGGCGTTCTAATTTTGTGACAATATATTTGGCTTACGGGTGGAGCAGTACTAGACTTTACTCCCTCCGTCCTTTTTATAATGTGTACATTTTCATTTTGGACTGTCCCTTAATAAGTGTGTGTTTTGAAAAGTTAGTAGGTACATTTCCTATTTTACCCTTAAAAGTGGATTCCTTTTTAAAAAGTTAGTGGGTATTATTATATTGATAAGGGTAAGTAATAGAAAGTAGATGTAAAAGTTATAAAAGTTGATGTGAAAGAAAAATAGTTGGAATTTCCAGGTAACACACTTAAAAGAGGACGGAGTGAGTAATGTATTTTGTCAAATTTAACTTTGGCTACCTAAATGGCTGGTCTATAGGTTTGTGGATTTGTCATTTGTTTTAAGAAGATGTACATTTGCACACACATTCACATGCTATAATTTGGGGTCTATTTCTAAATATACAAAATTGTGTCTTTAAACTTTTTCTTCATACACACCTTTGTACACACTCACACGTGTGTGGTACAAGTAATGCATGTGTGAACCCCATGCATGTATGTAGATTTGTGTGTGCAAGTAGAACTTTTGGTCATGTATTTTTTTTTTTAAAAAGAACCTTTTGTTTTCTTCACAGTGTCTTGACATTCTATGATTTGATATAAGTACCAACTATATATCATGTGGCTGATTATTCATTTACACAGAGAAATATAGGTACTGTATTTGATAAGAAAAGAAAACAATGGATCAGACTTTCTTGTCAAATCATTCATTTGAATAGAGCACTTTTGTGAGAGATGAAAATAAAATAAAATAAAAAACCAAAATAATATTTTGAATTGACTCATTTTCCTTGCATGCACCCTTTGTCACAATTCAAGGGGTGGTTACTGGTTAGTATTTCATGGAGAATGCTAAGTGCCCACAAAGGATGCCCATACACAAAATTTCTAGCCATTTTTTTTAGGTATGTAGCACTACTAGTATTGGATACGAAAAATTTTGAGCACCTCCGACTGGCCCAGGAACACTATGCCAACAAAAAACTATCTTTAGCAATATAGCATCCAATAGTACACACTACACCTAGGTCTAATTATTCATTGCTCCCAGAGCACCATCAAGTAATGCTCCGGATCACTCCAATACAAAATATTCTTGTAGAACTCACGGCTAAGTGTATAGAGTTCACGTAAATGTGTGTGGTCCGGAGGACTGGACGTGGCTTGTTCCCAGAGCATGAATTAAAAGTAGAAGCCCAAAGGATATGGCGAAATGCCAGTTGCCCAGCTAAGACTGATCCCTCCAAATTAAGGTCCAATTACAGCATTTAAATTGTCGGTTGACAGCTCCTTCATCCCATTCAACTTTTGTAACTTAAAGCGCTCTCTCTCTCTCTCTCTCTCTCTCTCTGTGGAATTGGTTGTTTGTAGCAGATGTCTGTATGTAATGAGTAAATGCATTCACGGAGCAGTACAGTGTAGGGGGTAGTAGAGTGGTCCAGCTGCTTTGATAGGCTTCTGTTGGCGAAACAGCACAGACTGCGGATGGAGGTGGTAGGAAGGCAAAGGAAACCCTAATCTATTTTGGATTTCTTGGTTTGCTAATTGCTTTTTACTTCCAGCATTAATGGCCTCAGTGAAGCAGATGATCAATTCAACTGTACCCTTGTCGTCTTGGCCTTTTCAGATTGCCAGCTTTGAGAGAGAGCTGGGGGGCATCCCAAGCATGCCTTCAAGAAAAGGACCAGCTATAAGAGATGCCTAAACCACAAGGAGAAGGGGACCCTGCCGTGCGTTGGGCACAGCAGCTGCTGTTGCTACCAGGGGTCACGGTTGAATCGTTCGCTTTGTAGAGCTCGACGCCGACAATTCCAGAGGTCGTCGTGTCCCCGTATGGCCGTATGGGACAGGGACACGCGGGTGGACACATGGGGGCAGATATTGGACACGACACGTGGCGTGTCCCTTGAATTAAATTATTTTTTAGATGGTGACACGACATGAACACACGTATCCCATATCTTCAGTTTCTGACTCTCACTATCTCTCCCTCTCTCTCTCGATGTGCGCACACACAGTTTGTACTGATATGTATTTGATGTAGTTGTGTTTGTGTATCTTACATGTATATATGTGCGGAGAAGTGATACATATACATCCATCCATCCACAACCTCTCACATGCACGTGGGACCCACACACATTAACACCATCACTTTGTTTGGATGGGTTTTTGAGAACTGGTCTTGAAAACCCCTCTTGAAAATCCAAAACCTGGTGGTTTTCAAAAGTGTGCATCAATGTGCTTTTCTGCCTTGTTTGGTGGTTTTTGAGAACCGGTCTTGAAAATCCCTTTTGAAACCGAACAAGGGAGGATTTTCAAAACCCAGTTTGGAAACCCCAAACGAATAAGCCCCATAATTGTGTGTGGGCTCCACATGCATGTGAGGGGTTGTGGATAGATGGTTGTGTACCAAACATTTTTGTATATGAGACGCGTAATACCAGCACATAACAATGTAAATGTTTTACATATCAAAATAAAAGTGTATATGTTTATGTATATAAATTGTTACTGCATACATATATAATAGGACTATAGGAGTATATATTGTATTTATATTTATGATTATTTATTTATTTAATTATTTTTGTCGTGTCCTCCACTGTGTCCGTGTTCATTTTTTTAGAATTCATGTGTCCGTGTCTGTATCCGTGTCCGTATTTGTATTCATGCTATATAGGTTAGAATCAGTTTTTTTTGGGAGATTCTTTTAATTACCGATCATTTTTGTACTATTTAGACAAAAAAAACCTAAAAATTCCTTCATATCATGTAAGCTTACCCTTAGGGCATGTACAACAGCCTAGCTATATGAGATTTTTAGGTATTTTAGCTAGCCAAACACAAAAAAATATGCTCCGATGGCCTTAACAAAAGGCTAACTATTTTACATTGAGCTACAAGAACTCAACAAATGTGTTGAGTCACTATTCGCTAGGTAAGCACATAAAACATTGTATTTTCTACAAAAGTACATACCCTCTCCTACTTCATTCAAGTTCTCTCTTTTCATTTTAATTTTAAAGAATAGGCGATTTTCACATTCCCTTTTCTGTCTTCTTATATGTAAATTCAAATAATTAGCCTTTCATGAGTAAATTTTTGTACACTTGGAAAGGTAATTTTATAAATGCACGTAAGAAGATCACAAAAAGAGAAGTGCAATTAAAAAAAAAAAATATGAAAATCAATTACTTAATGTAGTTATATTTATGAAGATGATACCTACTACCTAGCATTGTTGGAGTGGAAGCCCGAAAAGTAACTAGTTAAAATAGAATAATTACATTTTTGACTAGCAATTTCACCTAGTATTGTTGTACATGTTCAGTCTCCTCCATATGCTTCATTTGAGGAACCAACTTTATTAAAAAGCACTTGCGGCATATCTTTATGACAAAGAATTGCAGTTATGCCCTTCTAGAACTTTTAACATGCCAAAATGATGTCAGTTCCTTCATCTCTAGCCAATTTGACAAGTTCTAAATGCAAATGACATAATCCCATAAATAAAAAACCACATATGCAGAACAATGTTACTCTTATAATGTAAATTTCCTTTTGTTATCCTTCTACTCTAGGATCTAGTCCAGTTCAAGAATCGGCATTTTGTAATCAACATTTATGAGTGTTCTACGAATACAATTTGAATAGGAACTTGAGTACTAAACCGACAATTTCCAATAATTTTACATATCATAACGTACCTTAAAATGAGATGAAATCATGCTGAACTCAACGCAAAAGCGCTTGTAGGATCTGCAGCCCTTCACGCTGAGAGTATATTAAGTGATCACTCATTCCTCTCCTAAGCAATGTGGGACAATATTTCTTAACATAGGTTAGACTGTTAGAGCATCCATTAGCATCGAATTCTGTAAGAATTCTAATACGTCAATATGTTTTTTCAGAATATCACCAGAAATCTCCACAAGAGCAGACCCCACCCTCAAAATGATGAAATCTGTTAGCATCCCTCACAATAATTACTCTTCGAAAAAACTTCGAAACTAACTTACTGAAAGTATGGCAATCTCCACAAACCCGTAAATTCTTTGTGATTCTGATTGGAGTGCCCTCAGGTGTACCAATTAAGGCATACGCAATAGCCAACCTCTCACTGTGCCCATGAAGCATCTTAACTTTCTCTTTTTCTTCTACGTCGTGCAAAACAAATTCGGTTTGAGCCACATACCCTCCTTCTGTTTCCAATATGTCAATAATCTGACTCAACTTTTCATAAATCTCATCAGATTGCGGATGAGATCTGTCCCTTGCAATAAAAGTGTGAACCTTGTTTCCAACCTCAATCCAACTGCATGCCGGATCTTTCTTCAACTGTTTCTCCTTCATCCTCATTCTAATGTCTGCCACTTCATCCCATCTACCCTTTGCAGCTAAAACATTAGAGGTAAGTACATAATTTCGCGGATTCTCTGAATCCAACTCTAGAAGCTTCCGTGCTGCAATTTCTCCTAAATTTTTATTGGAGTGAGTTCGACAAGCCCCTAAAAGAGCACGCCATATTGCAGCAGTAGGTTCTGTCTCCATTCTTTCAACAATCTGAAACGCTTCTTCTAAGTGATTTGCACGACCAAGAAGATCAACCAGACATGTAAAGTGTTCTGGCCAAGGCTCCAATTGATATTCACTTTTCATTGCTTCATAAAACTTTCTACCTTCATCAACCAGTCCTGAATGGCTGCAGGCATAAAGAAGGGCCAAGAATGTAACATGATCCGGAACTAGATTTTCATCCTCCATCTGTTTAAACAAATCAACAGCAGCTTTACCATGGCCGTGCATCCCATATGCATTGATCATACTAGTCCATAAAACCAAGTGTTTATCTCTGGTGCAATTGAATGCCCTTAACGAGTAGTCTATAATTCCACAGCGAGCATACATATCCACGAGAGAGCTTGCTATAGAACCCTCTCGAATAAAGCCCTTCCTAATTAAGAACCCATGAATCTCTTTTCCTTTCCGCAAAGCAGATAAACTTGTCACAGCAGATAGCACGCTCATTAGTGCTATAGAGTCGAGTTCAATGCCTGTTTCTTTAAGTGAAAGGAAAAGGTATAGCGCCTCGTTTGAAAACCCATTATGAACATAACAAGAGATCATGCTTGTCCAGGAGACAATAGATTTAACTTCAATCAATTTGAAAACGCGAGTCGCGTAATGTACATTTCCACAGCCTCCATAAATATCCACAAATGTGTTGTGTAGCACAAGATCAGATAATCCTCTACTCAAAATGTAACCGTGAATTTCTTTTGCAAGTGAAATGCACTTCAACCCACTACAGGCATGCAAGATGCTTCCGATCATCAATTTATCAACACCTATTTTTTCCATTTGTGCTTTCCGGAACAATTCTAAGGCCCTCAAATGTAAATTATTCTGAGCATGGCGAGCAATGACTGTTGCCCAAGAAATGAAGTCTTTTTTTGGTATCCTATCAAAAACAAAATCCATATAATTGGTCTTAGAACATTTCCCATACAAATCTATGAGTGTGTTTCCAACCTGTAAACCGGTATCTAAACCACTTTTTATGGCATAAGCATGAATTTCCATACCACACATTAGATTTCCCAACCGAGCAGAGGCGGCGAGCAGATTTACAACTGAACCCTGGTCAGGTTTCAGACCAGCCCCTTGCATCTCATGACAGAAATCCAGAGCTTCACTATAAAGACCATTACGGATAAAACCCGATAGCATCAAATTCCAAGATATAGCATCCCTATCATCCATGCCGTCAAATATTCTCAAGGCTTCAGCAATCTTACCAAACCTTGTGTACATAACAATCAAAGAATTGGCCACATATACATCAAGATGGTGACTGGATTTCAAAATAGTAGCATGGATCTCCATGCCAACTTTTTCGAGTGACATGTCCTCACTAGCTTGAAGTGCCATAACAAAACTATAAGTGCTTGGGCTGAGACCAGCTTCCAGCATTTCCTCAAAAATCCTCAAGGCTTCAATGGACTGTCCACTGGCAATATAAGCTGAAATTATTGAGTTCCATAACACAACATCTTTTGCACTCATTCTATAAGACAACCGAATTGCCACATCAAGAGCATCACACTTTGCATACATACCCACTAGAGAATTGGCAATAAACGCATTATCAACAAAACCCAATTTGATTGCTAGGGCATGAATTTCTCTCCCATTGCAGAGATTTTTAAGCTGTCCGCAAGCTTTGACTACAGAAGGGAACGTACAAGCATCAAGAGGAACCCCGTAAACTCGCATTGCACTATACAGTTCAAGTGCTTCAAAAGGTTCTCCATTTGCAACATAAGCACCAATCATGGCATTCCATGTGAAAATACTTCTTTCACACATTCTATCAAACACCTTCTCAGCATCCAAAAGAGACCCGCATTTCCCATACATAAACACGAGCTTAGTACTCAAAAAGACAGTATCATCAACAGCATTCGATTTGGCGATATGGGTATGTATTTGTTGGCCTTGTCTTAAACATTTATCGCTTGCGCAGAGCTCAAGGACTAATGAATAAGCCTCATCGAAGCAAAACTGAGTTGGGTTTTGACCAGTGAAGGAACTACCAAGAGATTGGAAAGCTTCTTTTAGGCTTTCTTGGCGGTAAATCTCTTTCAAGGATGAGGTTTTTATGGGTTTTTGAGAGGTTTTGGAGATTTGAAGAGGTGGGGTTTTGTACTTCCAGTCGGTGGGTCCCAAAAAGGTTGATGCGGGATTAACGGCAAAGTGTCGGAGTGATGTAGCCATTCTGGTGCATGGAATAGACGAAACGGTGTTGGATCAATGAGGAATTTCAGGGATTTGGCAATGGATACTTAGAGATTTCTTAGTTTAGGTTATATAGTTCTATATCGCTCTCGTTACCACAAATCCGTTGTCGTCCAGCGGTTAGGATATCTGGCTTTCACCCAGGAGACCCGGGTTCGATTCCCGGCAACGGAACTTTTTATGAAATGTTCGTTCTTCTCTGTATTTTCCCTTTCTTTTGGTTACATTTACGAGCTTAATTTCCCACGTTATCATTGTCAGAGAATTAGTAACTTGTCAACTGGTTATTTTTCAGAAGTTTCTTTTTTTTTTTTTGTTGAGAAAAAACAAAAAGCAAATGCATAGATAAAATTATGAAACTTGTAAAGTCTAGACTATAAATCTATTATTAGGCCTTTTAGACGATTGGAAAAGAGAAACGAAATAGGTTGGGAGTTTTATTACTCAGTCAGGACTTTTGTTATTGAAACTCGTCTATAAATAGACAAGTCTTTTTTGCATTTGTAAAGTATGTACAAAGTCTTTCACCTTTCTCCGTAATAATATTCTCCTTCTTTCCATTTTCCTGGCCAACTTTCTTTTCTATTATCTTTTTATGTAACATAATAAGAAGCAAGATACTTGCAAAACTTAGAGATGTGTGAATCTCTAGAATAGATTGGAGAACTTCCTCTGAAAAAAAACAGACTTAGTAATGGTCTACGCCACGGTGCAGAAGTTAAATGTGTCAGATAAATTTAACCAAAACAAAATGTACAAAAACAAAACCACCAAGTATTGATCCTTGATGTTAGAAATTTCGACATTACTATCACCCAAAGCTTTTGCTGCTCCTGATTAATATCCTTATTAATCAAACGATTGTCGCGACCTGCACAAGTAAATGCCTGCGAAACAAAGGAGACGCGATTTTTTGCTGCAGTTTTCTATTATCACCTACTTGGTTGCTATGGTTGATTCTTTGTTTGCGAACAATTCGTTCTAGAGAGAGAGACATTTCGCTACAAAAATCAGCAGCAACTGGTCAATATCAATTGCACAAAACGAATCCAGAAGCCAAAAGCAACTCAATTTGACCAGTTGATAGATTTCCATTCTCACTATGTCCTTTCACTGCTACCAAACACTTTCTAATTTCTATACAACTAAGATTACACAATTTTACTTGCCCTTTCCTATATACAACAAAACAAAATGCATTACATCGACTTTCCTCTGCAAAACCAAAAATCCCCTCTGTAGATAATTCAAAATGCAACACAAGCAGCACATTCTCCTCTAGTGACAAGCCTCATCACCGATAGGGGAATATCTCCGGCTTCAAAGGGTCAAAACAAATTCAAAGCTCAAAAGGCATTTCTTCTTCCTCGTCAATCATTTTCCCAGCCTATCTCAGTTCAAGGCCAGCTCTGCCATTTTGCTTCCCACTTTCCGTGTTTCCTGAAACAGAATCCACTTCTTTCGCCAACTATGGTGGATACACAAAACCCTCTACTCCCAGTTTATATCAGAAAGAATCTATTGCCGCCCCGCCCCACCTAGAAAAGGATTCAAATAACTCGAAGACTTCACTACAAATTTCCCAAATTATCACCCCTGATTAATAGATCTTCTCAAGCTCTCATCCGGCAGAGTCCATGAAAGCAAATGCCCACTAGAATCCCCACTCAACAACTGCTTAAGGTCATCCGTAAGAGTAAGTGCAGTAACCGGATGCTTATGAAACTTCAAAACCTTGTGCAAGACCAACATGTATTCCGGTCCTTTATCCCCCAACCCTAACCCTCCCATTGCATTATTGGTCGCCTTGCTTTGGGAACTCCTCTGGTCAGAGCAGTGAATCATTTCCCATACCTTCACAGCTCCGCTCTGGTGACCGGTTACATACCAGTTCGTCTCCATCCAGTCGGAAAAGGTACAACTTGTCACTGACAGAATGAAATCCGATGGAAGTTGGGATGTGTTGATGACAGCAAGGCAGTCCCCATTGATACTCCAAATGGCGAGCATAACTCCAGCAGCAGTAACAATTTCCCCAGTTAAATCATTTACATATATTGCCGAAACTGGAGATGGGAACTCAGGAAGCTGCCTAATGAAAACCAAAGAACTGAGATCCCACAAAATGACAGTGCAATCGTCGGAGCTGCTCACAATCATCATATAAGGCTGGCTAACATGAAGGCATGTAATTCTGCTAGTGTGGGCACAAAGGGCCTTTTCCAATTCCAGGCGTCTTATAGCACGAGGGCCGTACTTACTAATTCTCCAAACGCAAACTAAACCATCATCTGCCCCACTAACTAGAATCTGACCATCGTGGCTTACACCTACGCATTGGATTTGGTGGGCTCCGTGAAGATTCTCATGGGTAGAAAGGAGTCTGTCCTGATCGTAGCTCATAAACCTCAAGCTACGATCTGGGAAACCCCATGCAACATATTTGGTATATGTTCTGGGTTTAAGCAAGTTATTTGTCCCTGCCACAAGAATTTTCTCATTGGAGCTGACAATCTGAGATATGGAAGATGAGGTCTTGCGAATCTCATGCGGAAGGAGATGACTGGAGTGTTTAAGCGGATGAGGAGGGAGCTTCCTGTCAACGCGCCTTTTGACATGTGATTTAAGGAATAGTTGCTTGGGAGTTTGCCCAAAGTGATTAATTTGTGCTAGGATGGAAGCTTTCATTGCAGGATCTGTAACAGAATCTATATCAACATTCCCTTCATATGTATAATGATAGAAAACGTTAACAGCTTCCTCAGCAGCCTGTCAATAACAAAGCAGGTTTTAGATATAAAAGCAGGCCATTGAGAGAACCAACACTTAAATACAAGGGCACAAACATTCGTTCTATTCAACCATCCCACATAAGAAACAGTTTGAGGATGGACGAAATAGCACATGTTTTATGGGTGAGATATTAGGAATAAATCAGTAATATTCAGAGGGAGGGAGGGAGAGGTGGAATACAAGGTGCAATAAGTTTCAGGATTAAGCATGTGATGCTGGAAGTTTACACTATCTTAAATGATAGAATTAACATTAATAGGTGTCTGACTCCCTCTCCGAATTTTTTCAAAAACCGTATTACTCATTCTTAATACATTGTACCTATCCAAAAGAACATATCCTTTCTAAATATTGCCAATAGGTTCGCAACATCCAATTATTTTGCAAAATGTAATATATGCTGCCCCAAAAGTACTCTGAAAAGTATAATCTGCCACCCCATATATATTCACCTCCCACTGATCAGAATCTTGCATCCATCCATGCACGCGGCATTAGCAGTTTAAGATTTTAGCTTTTGTTATTCACTAGGACTTCACCCACTCCAATAGGGAGTACAAAGAAAAGCATCAAGATACAAGGGGGCAAAAGGATCTTATTTCAAAAAGTTAATTATGGACTTTAGGAAATTAGCAAGATTGGATACAATTAGATGGATGAATGGTACGTAGCAAGTAAATAAGGATCAATATTTCTATAAATTGATCAAGGACCTGAAGGATTGACACAACTGGATACGATTTTATGTAGGAATGGATTACAGACCTCGCAAGTGCTTTAGGTGGTTGGACAAATCTCAGGTTGTAAACTAGAACAAAATTCTATTCCATATAGTAAATGGATGGTCAAGAATGTTAGATACGCACCTTTCCCCTCTGTTTAAAACCAAAGATCAGGTCTATCCAATGATGGAGATTTTCTGAAACATAATCAGATTCCAATGCTTCCCTATGCCTCCTGATGAACTCTCTAGCACTGCCTTTGGCCCAAGGAGGTAGCACAACATCACCAACCTGGCAACGCACCCATATAACATAAATTCCCAGTAATGAAAAGAAGAAGAAGAAGAAAGAAAGAGTAAACGGGGGAATGAAACAGATAAAATAGTTATTAATGGCGACCAATTTCGTACCACACAGAATTCAAAAATTAGACAGAAACAGAGGGCGAAAAAAATACTATTTCGAAGTAGCCTAAACAAACCTTTTCTCCTGATTGTTTCTCTCCCAAGTCGAGATTGAAACGATTTTCCAGGAACTCTGGCATATAGAAGAACTCAGGTATCAACTCCTTTACATCTGATGTGTTGCCCTTTCCAGCAGCACTAAACCATGTATCGCGCACACTATTAAAAAGACGATCAGCATGGTCAAACTGTCCTCCCTGCAGCTTCTGATTTTCCATACTAAATGGAGGCAGGCGAAGAAGATAAAAGAGAACAATCCCAGCACTAGAATAATGGGAACCATAGTGAAACTTAGGAACCTCTGGATCATCCCAGCTTTCATACCTGATAAAGAAAAGGAATTGAAAGAGGAACAACAAGGAAGTCACATATCCCACCGAAATAATTATATACCAAGGCCGGCTTGTTTGTCCGGATTAAATAATTATCTATTATTTGGTTGGAACTTTTAGGACAAGGATTAAATCTCCATCGGATATGATATCCCCCAAAACATGGGATAAGGCCTTGAGGAGATGGATATGATATCCCCCAAAACATGGGATAAGGCCTTGAGGAGATGGATATGATATCCCCCAAAACATGGGATAAGGCCTTGAGGAGTTGGATATGATATCCCCCAAAACATGGGATAAGGCCTTGAGGAGGATATGATATCCCCCAAAACATGGGATAAGGCGTTGAGGGATATGGTACTATTAATCCAATTGGAAAACTTATCTTAAGGGCTTATATTTATATATCCCTTCACTGTTAGTTAGTCCACTCAAACAGACAGGAAAAGCAAAACTAGTAGAAAAGAAACGAAATGGGAAGTTTTAAGCTATGGGATGAGAGTAACTAACCTTTTCTTGAATTCCTCCTCTCCCTCTAATGTTTGACAACCCATTGGCTTGTCAAGCATACGGAATGTTTTGGGATCTGACAAATCCAAATTTTCACTCTCATAATCTGCAAGAACCCAAGGAAACACTGGATACTGTGTTAGATCACTGTATCCTCGTCCTGCAAGAGTGTTAAGGTGCATGAGGTACTGAAAATTGCTAATTTCTCCGTTTTGCCACCTCTTGGAAAAGGATTTAGCCATGATCTTAAAAAGACGGCTACCCTCATTACTATCTTGCTTCATTGACCCCGAAAAGGTAGCATCCAACCTGTTGAAAAAGATGATTCTTATGAAGCTGAAAAAACTGGGGCCAACAATAAAAAGTGAGAAGAAACTTCTAGGTAACCACTTAAACTGAAACCAAGCCAGAAGTATTAACTTCTACCAATTACCGTAAGAATCATCTTACTATAAAAAGGCATAAAAAAGGCATAAAGGAATTCAGAAAGAATAAAAAAGGCATACACATGCATTCGAGAACACAAACACATGGGATTATTGCTTCATTCTTGAAGATTGCAACAGGTCCAATTCTGCACAGTACTTTGTTTACGATGCAGAGGTGACTTTTTTTACTTGCATGAAGTATACATTCATACTAGTTTATAAGGCCTGTTGATGGTTTCTAATCTTGGGATACATAAATGGACATCTGACACAAATTTGACATAATATGAAGCAAACTTGCAAAATCATAAAATTCGGACAAGGCCACAAAACACGGAAATAACGCAAACCAGAAATGGAAATGGCCGCAATGCAAGTGACCAGGCAGCGCCATTATCGTCTTTAAATTCATATTCATAAGAAAGAAGCTAAAATCAAGAATCTATTCCGGCGGACCCATAAAGGTTGCTCTTTATGTAGAACAAACATAAGTGAAGAGGAGACAAGGGAGTATAACGTACATGCTGTTTCTTGGCAAATTCATGGCCACCAAATTTTTGAAAACTTCGTCCCTCTCCTTTTTGTGGAAAACCAGGAGGTCGTTACATCCATCCATACTGAATAACTCAATTGCAACGGGGCGTAGCTGGTAATCGCGTTTCAAAATTTCGTGAACACTATCAAGCTTCCACATACGCCAGGGATGAGGAACGTAACCACTAGAACACACCTTTTCCTTTCCCCATGCCCCACCATTATAAGCCCATGCCCTTCCCCCAACACATGCCTTAACTGCCGCACCCCAGGATGAAGTAGACTTGGAATGGGAATCCATACTGCAAGAAAAATCTTTCTTTACACCCAATGCCTGATCGATGACAGATAGTTCGTCTTCACATTCCTTTTCACATATGCGCCCAGTATTATCTATGTAAAAGTTCTCAATAATGTACAAGGAAAGTTCACCAATCAAAAATATCCCATCATGTTTGTCAAGACCCACGACTCGTTCACAGTTGTATCTGAACTTTATCTTTTCAGAAGGCTCTAGGTATGGTCTAATTAAGTATTCACCACTATCATTCAGTTCCTTATCTAATTTATCATCCATCACCTTCACCTCATCAGTTTTCATAGAAGAAGACTGCCCTGGAGATCCTAATCCAGACCGACCTTGTATGCTCTCCGCTTGTGGGACAGATTCCGAACTGGATTTGACACCAAATTCAGTAGCAGAATGAAGACTTGCTTCATTTATGCTACTCGCACGATCGTCATTCCACCCAGCATTAGTAGAAGCTACATCTCTGGCGTCATCCACTTTCCTAAAAGCTGATCCATCATAGAGCTCACCACTAAAAGAATCTTGTTTTACATCACCAGTCAAAAGATTGAAGTAGGAATCAGATTCAGCGTCAGAAGCATCATAATCGTTCTCATTTCTCTCTCTTGAAAGCTCTATTTCCCCCAACTCAAACTGTCCATTCAGAACATTCTGGATCGTATCAATCTTCAATTTGCACCTCTCAAGTTTTTTTCTCATTCTATATGGACCTTCAATGGGACACAGTTGCCATGCTGGATCTTCATTCACCGAGGTTTTAGACATTGGAAATATTCCTCGCTCATGTACAAGCTCCTGGAGATGTGTTTGCCACTCGCTTTCAGCATGGAGTACCCAACCATACTTATCTTGACGGACCACTCTCAGTTCAGTAGACATCGCATCACGAACCAATTCAAGTGCATATCTCCGTTCATTTACCTGTTCCCAGTGCCTTTGGTCTAATTTTGAGGTATCCCGTGATTTCCTTCCCATTTCTCTTTTACGGCGACTGTCCATCCCTTTGATTCGCACTCCGGGAAACTTTGATGATCCAGCAATATACTGCACCCACATAATAGCAGCACACTGTTCCAATACTTTATTGACAACTTGTTTGGAACTATGAAACCACTCAAAGAAAACAGATAAATTTCCAGTTAACAGTATGTCAAAACCACCATGCAGAACATCTAGTTGTTGTCCTTGGTTTGGTTTGGAGACAAGTACGTCTTCCAAAGCAGCCCTGCGATGCACCAGAAGATACTTGAGAACATCAACTGCCATGTTCTGCACATTTTGTCTCTGGTCATGAATTAGAGAGATTAAATTTATACAAAGACAGCAATTTAGATCGGTATCAATATTGCTGGGACAGAATATTATTCGCCTGTGAGCAACTAATAACTGTAAGACAGTGCATATATCAATTCCTGTATCTTCTTGCAAAGAGTTGGGCGCGAATCTCTTCTTCTGCTCAATTTGCAGTCCTAAGCATGAAACAAGATCCTCTTCTCCTATGGCAATCAAGAATGATGGAAGGAAACAATGCAATATCATACGATTCATATTTTTCAGGATTGCATGTATGTAAGCATCAAGCTGCCGGATGCCTCTTCCAATAGACAGGAGTCCTTTTCCAGTAGGAGCTGTTTCTTCTATCCGACCATCTTTGTTTGCCAACTGTAACATCGAAAACAGAAATTCTAGAGTTCTTAGAACACCAGCAGGCTGAGGAAATGCACCCATATAGGCACGATCGACAATCATCCAACACAAGGCATCTAAGTTTGAGGACCAACGGCTCTTATCCAGCTTTTTCTCATTTTCCTCATCATCGCGTACCAGACGCCTTTCAAGGAAGTTCATCAATCTACTAAGGCACAAGCCCTGAAAAACTAAGACAGATTCAGCATCAACATATAAAGGAACACTTTCCAGAATAGTCTCTATAACTTGTGCAGCTTTCATCTGTTCAGTTACAAAGTCAGAAAGGACTTCTGCCATAAAATCTAAAACAGCAGTAGCTCCTGCGGAACAAGGACCACCCCCATAGCCAGAATCATCGATTTCCAGAAGAAGCTTCGGCTTGACCGCAAAAACTGTGGTTGCTGAAAATGATCCCTGAGTACCGGACATCAAGTCTGAAGATGGTTCATGTTCACTCATAGACAAAAAAGATTCAATGGAAGGGGTAGGAGCAGATTGAGCTTTTGATCCGTTGTAACTGGAGCTTCCCAGCCAAGATGTCAATGCGATGACTGGGGATGATGAGGGACTGAATTGAATCCTGGAACTGGATTTCTCAGATAAACTGGGAGAGTCAATAGTAAAAGAAGCAGAACTTTGTGAATCTTCCTGTTGAATGGCATCTGCGGAGATTTTCATATCAGGGAAACGGAAATCGCCATTACTGAGAGTGGTATTAGACTCCTTGTCAACAGCTTCACCATCTAACCTCTCAACAGCTTGTTCATCTTCTTGAGCTGGCTTGTTTACTTCCTGCTGGGAAATAGTAACATTTGTCTTCGTTTCGTCACAAGACATATTTTTCAGAGCCACAGGCATATCCTCAGAACTTGTACTGACCTGCCCCTGAGGATAGCTTCCAACGCTTATGGAGGTTTTGACAGACTGTTCCTGTTCATGGGGCAAGCTAGTGAATGTATTCTGAGAGCTACTAGTATCATCAGAGTCATTTAGGGTCTTCTCTTCTGTTTTTATAGGAAGTCCTTTCGCCATCTTCACCGCATTAGCAGCCCTGCATAACAGAAATGAACCAAGTCCAGTACACTTATGACAGAGATAGAGCCCAGCTGTAGAAGCAGAAATTTTTGAACAAATGAAGTGGTTGAAGGCCTTTTAATTCGAAACAAAATACCATTCAATAAGCCTATTAATTTCAAAAATATCATCTGCACATTGTGCAACCAGGGTTTTCCATATAAATTTTTCCGTAAGTTTCAAATTTTCAAAAAAAAAAAAAGCAGGGCATTTCTTTAGACTGTAAGCAAATTACTCAATACCATCACAGTTACAAACTCAAAATAAAGAAATAAAAAAGAGAGATGCAGTACGCATGCTAGAAGAGGAAAAAACCAAAAACAAAAACACACCTCACGCAAGAAAAATAAAGGTCGATACAGCTTTCAAGAAATTCTGCACGTCTACAAAAAGCAGAGAAAGAGGGACACATCTTTGCCATGTCAACCATGAATCTTAGGACTGAAGTTGCAGCTGCAGGAGCAGATGCCTCTCCTCCCATTAAGCGTGCTGCATAGGTCTTATGCATCAGAGCTTCACCCTGAAGCTCACCAGCCATATCTGCATTATCTTCTGCAAGCTCTGCCACTAGGCCAGCAGCAACTTGGGAGAGATTGCCAGTTTGATGGGCAAGCATTGACTGCATGCACAACCTATCAAATGTGGACTTTGCCATAGCAATCACAGAATCCAACAGTTCCACAAATTTCAACTCCCCATAATTTCCATCACTGGGCATAAGGGCATGGAAATCCACCATACGAACTTCAGGCAATCTCGGATAAACAGGCTTTCCAAAAATCAGACAGAAGAGAATATAATATATATCAGGGGAATCATAGAAATTTGGAAGCACTCGCGCCAAACCCTGATAACCTCCACTCGTGCGAAACTTAAGGGCAAATGTAGGTGAAGAGACAAGACAAACACCAAGTAGAGTCATGATCCATCTCATACTTGTAGGATGAACAGCTTCACCGAGAAAAAAAGTTATCAATTTGGATGAAACAATCTTATGCCACTGCTCAAGAAGCTCTTCTGATTTTATAGTTACCTGTAAATCGATTAGCATCTCAAGCAACATATTTCTTACAATCACATGCTTGCCCATCGACTCACGCATAATTTGATTCCGGGATGTCAGTTCCGGT
>JAXBDA010000377.1:0-15000 GCA_036023075.1 Gaultheria prostrata | reverse complement strand
TCCGCACCTACAGATGTGAGATTTTCCTGATTGAAGGAGCCAGCATGAGCAAGCTTCGCGATTAGGTTCAGCACTTCTAACTGCACCTTGGGACTAAAGAGCAATAATGAACGTATGAGCACTCTAACTGCGCCAGCATTATACACCCTCTCTTTATCAGGAAGGAAGGAACCTTCCGGAGTTGTTAGGAGAAAGCCAGCCGGCCCAGTGTCAATATCAGATGATGCCACAGTTTCTGATGTCATGAATGGTGGAATAACAAGTTCAAGAGCAAGTTCTAAAAACAACTGTATGACTTGCCTTTCATACTCAACACAAATCAAGCCTGAATCAGTTAGAAGATCATAGAAAGTTTGGGATGATATGATCATGTGCAACCTCGTCCTATTAACGGCACTATCGCACACCCCAGCAGTCACCATACGCAGTAGGTATGTTAATACCTTAATGTAAACTATTGAGGAAGATTGATTCGTGTGTTCTCCATCGCTCTGAAAACTATGGAGTGTGGTTAGTAGAAGAGAAAATCCAGTGGCCTCACCAAAGACCCTTTGAGCAGAATTATTAACTCCCAGAATGCGCCATATTGCTCCAAACGTGTCGCATTTCGCTTCACTTAAGAGTCTATATTGAGATCCCGAAACATTTGTAACCATTTCACTCTTGAGGACTTCAATAAGGGCACCCAACTCTTCTGCATGAGCCTGGTAAACAAAGAAGTCAATGACCTTTCTAGAACTCGCACGCTTACTGTGCAAGAATATACTCATCTTCAAAACTTACAATCTTCTATGTCCAAAAATAAAATCAGGCTTGATACTTTTAGAAGGAAAGAAAATCGGAGAAAACTATGCAGCAAAAGAGAGAGAACTTGTGAACAAAGGTTTACCAAAACTAAAATCACCAAGCAGTACTTAAAGGAAATGGGATTATAGAAAGCCAACAAACCTGTGTAGCATCTTCAATGATTAAACATGACAACACCCGGAGGACCCCTGCACGGTGAGTATTAGATGCCAAAAAAGGAAGAACAATGGTCACGCCATTAGCTGAACGGAAGGCGGCTTGATTAGCATCTGCTTTCTTTAATAAGGAAACCATACAATCCCATGCAACTGCAATTGTACCCTCAACTTCAAAAAGAGGAAACTTCGCAGAACCAGATTCCAACAGCTTGGGTGAAGAGATAATGGCATCCTTATTGTCCAAGTGTTTTTTGAAGCTGCTTGAGCTGGATTTTCTCTCCGACTGATTAGAGTCGCTCTGGGGTTGATCAGGACCCAAAAGAAACTTGTGTTGCTTCAGATCATCCAACAGAACCTCAAGCACGCCAACTTCACGCAGGACTTTCTTGTACTGTTGATCAAAGGACAGGAGTTTTACAAAGAAAGAAAGAATGGTGTGCTTCAGTTCCGACGTTATTGGTTGCTGCAATAAGCAGCAAAGTGAAAGCAACTCTTGGTCAGGTACACAATTTACAACAGTTACCGCATACTCGAGAATTTTCAGAATTATCTCTTGCAAAGATGATGGGAAACCACCCATATTTAGAATCAAGAGTGGCACTGTCCGTAACTGCTGACACAATTTGTAGTTTTCGAGATGACTTGAGAATATCTTAAACATTCGGTTAAGGACTTCTGCCTGCAGTTCTCTGCTTTCAGCTTTGAGAAAAATGTCCTGCAGCATCTGGACAGCTTCTAGGTCCTTCACTTTGTCATTACCTTTTTCCCAAACTTCATCCGAAAGCTGGTCAGAAGAAGGTGTGCGGCTTCTGCTGTGGCCACCAGGCTTGTTATGAGAATTTCGAGAAGCTCTGGACCCAGCAGATACTGTACTATCGGCAGGACCAACTTGAGATAAATTAACAAGAACATCAAGCAGCCTAGAAAGTGCCGGTGAGAGACTTTGCTCAGAGGTGGCTCCTAAATTTTTTCTTGAATTTTGTCCTTGTACTTCGGTAACATGTAAACTTTCTGAAGTAGACGTCTGGTCAGAGAGAGGCTCAGAGTTTAAAGCCTGAACAACTGGATTTTTTGAAAGAACTAATGCAAACTGCACAAGAAATTGGTAGCCGTGAGCATTATGGATATCCTCCCTGAGCCTGACACCACCAGCTTCTACAAACCCAATCATAACATGTCAGCTCAAATTTCAAAACTTATGTAGTAAGCAATTGGAAAATAAGAAGAGTATCATAGTCTGCCTAATTTGCTACATGAACAGAGCTTCATCTCAATGCCCACAGAGGGGAAAAAAAAAACATGGTGCCTTTAAAAAATGGCATATAACATAGTTTTGAACAACAAAGAGCAGCTCTTTACCATTAAGTAACTCTAAGAAAGATAAGGGATCTACTATGGCATTTACCAGGTCTGTGTGACAATTCTACACATTCAAGGAGCAAGTCCACAATGCCCATAGTATAGGCAGGGTCGCCACTATAAGGATTGAAATCCTTGACAGCCATTAGAAGCACTTTTATCTGCATTCAGAAGATATAAAACCAGATCAGAGAACAGTGTAGGGTCAACGGCTAGGGTCTTACCAAATATGCTTTCAACTTCCAACAAATAGCACTCTATAAAACGAAAATGTCGAGATCAGAAAGTCGTTGTAGATAACCTTATTAAAGTATTCAAAGAAGAAATCAAGAAACCAATGTCAGGTTGACGGAGTACATTATAGTAGAATCGTAGCATTGTAACTTGATTGTGGTTTCATGGATCAAGTTAGAATACTGGAATCGAGATACCATACTAAGATCCTGCAATGGTTCTAGTCTGAAGCATTGTTGTATATGATCCATTTCGGTTTTGAAATTTTGTGAATGCAGGATCATACTGGACCACAATTACAACAACTATGATTTCACTCCCGATAAGAAAAACATGGAAGGTCTTGAACAAGTTAGGAAACCTCAGAGAGTTGTGACAAGGTTAAACAGTTGGCCAAACATGAAACAGAAACGCTTAGTCAATGGCACTAGGAACATAAGCTCTACCTATTGACGCAGATATCTCGTTAAAATCATGTCTGTTACGAGACAGGTCATGTGAATTATGTACAGTTAGCTCAGCAGCTGGCAAAACTCTGACATGCCACCTCACGTCAGTCAAAACAAGTGAAAGCATGTAACCTAGAAAATGGAGAACTACATGGGGTACATGCCCGATTCTGGACTTCAACGGTTGCCATTTTCAGAACCAGCCTGTGCAGCTACTAAGAAGAGACACAGCTGGACATTCCTAACTGTGCACTTTAATTTGCTTTTACTGCATTCCTAACTGTGCACTTTAATTTGCTTTTACTGCATATGCATGATATGGTTAAGCAGATAGTTCAGTCTCACTAGAGTGGATTCTTATTAACATGGGCCGACCGAGTCAACCCAATGGACTTGCTTGTTTTGGAAAGCACAAGGAGCGAGTCCACAGAGTTTAGCTTGCCCACCCCATACCAACCAGTATCGGTGGAGTTAGACACACTCACATGTGTGGGTATATATGTATCTACACATCCCACAAAAGTACAATGAAAGGCGTCACAGCATACCAGGTGATGCTTCCGTATATACTTGGCTGTGCTGCCATTGTCATTAACCAAAAGAAGACCAAGTATCTGGAGCAAGAACAAAATTTAACAATCAGACCATTATGCTGATTTGCTTTGCAATTCAGCAAATTCATTTAACTGAGCCGAAAGCTTCTCCAAGCTCTATCCTTTCAATGTGACTAAGTGCTTACCTGCATTGCATGTCTGTGAAGCTGGATGGTGTGCAATGGGATGAGACCTTCCTTATATTGAGAGAAAACAAGCAAAGATCCATTTGCAACCATCTGAAATAGTAACTCAAGTGAATTATCCTCAATCAAACTCTGTGCGGCTGAAGGATGGCTGGAGAGGGCTTTCATAATATGCACAACACTTCCTTCTACCTGCACATATTAATTATTGTTAAATATAACCCTCACTCACCCAGTACGTATGTCTATTAACAAAAATCATCTATTTGTCTCAATCATGCTCATCACAAGGATGCTAAGGTAGCACTCTTCCTTGCAAGCCTAATTTGTTCCACCTCCACTTGCCGTAGGACCAAGAAAACACACACGGAGAGAGATGGGATATACCAAACCAATTATCTCCACCAAAAGTATGGTCTTCGAGAAGGGAAAAAATCAGCGTGATTCATGTTCAAAAAAACGTATGAGAAACTATCTTTTCAACATTGTGTAAATGTCTACAAAGTAAGCATTGTAGATTTATAATCATTTATCCTTTTTTGATACATGCAAGAGTATTTAACCCTCCTGGCACTATCCAGACCAAGCCTTTCAACTTCGGGAAGAACCACAAAAAATAAAGACTAAATGGTAAAGAAATGGATTAGTAAAATTGGAATGCCAAATTGAAACTTGGAATGCCTTTTCCTCCTCTGCTTTGCATAGTTATTTTATTGATTCACACTAGAATATAGTTTATGTACATCTCAATTAGAAGTTATTGTTCAACAGATCCCAAAAAATCGACATTAGCAACTTTGCTGCAAAAAGCATATTTGAAATGAACAGTGACTTTATAGCAGTTCAGATCTCGTGACTTAACCAGACCTATAACTCTAAAGTCAAAAATCTGTGGTACTTGGACAGATAAAAGCACGAAAACTCTCCCAGTCACTATCAATGTTGTACACAACCCCGGGCAACGATATTATTTCCCCAACAAGATGCACATAAAGGAATCAACTCCACAATCACTCTAAATCATATTAACGCAAGAGGACAAATTGATAATAAGAGGGGAGTGCTCTCAACGTGCATAAAGGGTGGGTTTGTCAAATGATTTTAGCAACACATTTGCTAAAATCAACCATGATTTTAGCAAATGAGTTCACCAGTTGCTAAAATCATGGTTGATTAAGCAACCATGATTTTAGCAACTGCTGAACTTATTTGTAAAATCATGATTGATTTTAGTATCTGGGTTGCTAAAATCATTTGGAAAACAAGGCCTAAATTGGCCAAAAAACATGAATAGTAGAACATATATCCATCACAGTAGATACAAGGCAGGCAAGCATGAAAAGGAAACTACCTCAAGCAGGCGGACTTGAACAACCTCACAATCATAATTTTTCTCAGCCAACAGTGGAATGTCCTGAGTAGAAGCCTTTTGCTTCTGATTCCCCTCATCAGGCCCCAAAAGAGCACTGAGAATATGGATGAGACAGCATAAAATCCCAGAGTCAAGGAGAGATTGTTTATCAATAGGCTGCAACAATAAAATCATTCACGGGTTAGAACAACTAGAAGTTTGTAAGGTACAGATTTGTGACTGTTGAACTGCATAACTCAGAGGATTAGAATTGTTCATGATTTCATTTCCTGAACTTTTATTCGTTCAAAAACTTAGAATTGTTCCAAAATACAGATTTGGACGAGCTTAAAGGTCAAAAAAGATACATACATCTAACAATATCTAATGGTACAAAACCAAAAACTTTTAGACTTTTAAGTTTTTTCAAACTAGGTGAAGCTCACGAATATACCCCAGATACAAGGACTTCCACCGCAGTTAACAAATTTGAACCGGGCTTCATACCATCCTGCGGAGATGTACAAACAAGTCATGCCAGATATATCACACTACCACATGAAAGAAATTTGTAAAAGAAAATGAAAAAGAAATAAATGAACAGAACAAGACGAACCTTTGTGATTTCTGAGAAAAATTTCAACACTATCCCAACATCCAAAGATCTTGATTTGCTACTAATTTTTAACTTCTCAACATCCGTTACAAATGCCCTCCCCACCACAAACGAGAATATATGTGTTTCAACTAACCTGGAAATAAATAAATAAAAGTTACAAAGTAGCCAAAATCTGTGTAAAATTTTGGGGGGAAACACCAAACTTCATGACTTTCTTAAAACAGTACAAGAGTTTCAGTATATGAAAGGATGCTTGCGTCACTGAAATCACATCCAAATACCAAGTGAGTCGATTACAGCAGCCCCAGTTAGCCACTTAAGTAATAGAAAATTGGAAATGAGGATGGAAATCAACTCAAAATGAACATCATGATTTTACCAGGAGGCGTGAAAGAAAAGGACTAAATATCTCAACATGGTGCAGGAGGCAAAAGAAAGAAAGAGAGCAGCAGACTCAATCCTTTGTGGCCGGTGCTTTAACTTGTTAGACAAGAAGAATACTAAAATCTTGGCACTTGGGAGTCTGATTGCTATATTTCTTGTTTCCATGACCATACAGTTGGAGGTTGTAGTGTTTGAAACAGGAGCAAAAACTATACAGTAAGTGCTTAGAAATTTAACTTCATATGAAGAAGCCAAATCAGTGGCTCACGCTTAAAATCTTGGTGCTTGAGTGTCTGGTTGCAACAATTTTTGTTTCAGCATCTAATTATGTGCGAGTCAAAGATTTGAGGTTTTTGAAATGCGACAAAACAACACACAGAACCTATTTTATGCGCGTAGAGGTATAATTTAGTTACAACAAGGCAGATCCGCCAAAAAAATCTGACTAACCAAGTCATCATTGGAATTATGGCCAGTAATGTTAGCAATGAAGTGGATAAAACACCAAAATGATCACTAAGAAACAACTTCCATACAAAATTGTAATTAACGGAACACTCTGGGGCTACAAAAACTGGGCACAATCGCATCACAAAAATGATCTTGAACTTCTAATTCTTACAACACAGCATATATAGTGTTTTGGGACATTTTGTTGCAGTTAATTAATCCATAACCCTAAGAAATAAATACAAGATACTAGGAATAAGAACACTACAATGCTACTGTGGCAACTAATTGCTGATGACATTTGGAAACATGCCGTGAACAAAGAGGATCACATCCTCCAAAATCTGGACCTACTGAAGTTACCACGGTGTACGCAGAATACACAGAATAGTGAAGCATTTAGCAGTTGGCACTAAAACCCGACATGGAAACAAAAGAGAGTAGACGTAGTAACATAATATAAGTTAACCAATTCTGGCTGTCTACCGTGATCATGTGTCTCATGTATTTTCTTTAAATACAATTTTCAGGCAGTTAATAAAACGAATCAGGTAAAGCGGTTATAAGCAACAAAAGGGGGCAATCAAAAACGGCAAAAGAACTCCACAGATATATGGATCATATGTCTATGACCCAAGTAATTCAATTTGAAATTATCCTGTGTAAATATGTAACCCACCAAGGAGTGTATCTTTAAATTGAGTAAATTGCATAAATATTTCAAGGTTGAGGCAACAAATTAGAAAAGAGGGTCGTCTTCATACATGGTAATTAACTGAGCTACATTAGCATGCTGCTTTACTAATCTACAGAAGACATCTACAGTCATATTCAAGGCCGTTTCTTTCTCCTGCATGGAAAAAGAGAAACCATTAGTCTCGTGACTTTCGAACAATCCGGTAAATCAGCTGAAAAAGTAGCAATGGAAATATACTACAACTACCGATCAGATTGCAAAGCAACGAACACCAGTAAACAAAGAAAAATTTGCAAGCAGTTACCTTTTCAGAACTTGATGAACGGAACTCTTCCCAATGTCTCTTGAAGTCCAATTCCAAGTCAAGTTTGTCTCTGCTTCGTAAAATAACATGAACAAAGATTACACAAGTGAAGAATCCCATTTCGATGAAACAGTTTGCAAGTATCAAATTTGAATCCTGAGAAAATGTGGCTAATTTATCACGTATCAGTGCCGATCAAGTTCCACAATGACCATCGCCAACAAAGATTAAGCTGAATATAGTTAATCTGTCTGTCTGGTTGTTGCCAACAGAAAGGTTTGACATAGACTTTGAGAGAGAGAGAGAGAGAGAGAGAGAGTCCAGGAAAAGGTGACTTCCTAAATCACCTTACAATGTTGTTTATTACAATAATTATGTTAATTTCGTTACCAGATGAAGATTATAGTTTTGTTCCCTTCTTTTTTTTCTCTGATCAAATAGTTATCTTCTCCCTTACTTTTTGATGTGCACTAAGCTAGATTCAAATAGTTTTCTAAAGACAAAAAAAACTCAAAAGGATCCTTCATTCTGATGACCCCATACCACACCATTCGCGATTTCGGTAACAATTGAGAGTGTCCACTATCGCCCAAGCAAGCCTGGTCAAAGACTCGCGCTACTACAAATTTTAGTTTAGTTATCCACTTATTCTTTACCACAGATGAAACAACTCTATAATACAAACTGGCTATTACCAGCATATGCAAGCTATTGGATACACTCTAAAAAGGCTACCAACATATAATATTCCCAGTACTAAGCGAGGTTGTTCAAGGTCTTAAATGTTTGATCAATTGTATGCAAGCATACAGCATGACAGCATCAACGAGATAATGCATTAAAGAAAGCCTGATATTCAAAGCACAAGGGAAGGTGTAAATCGTTTCCACCATTTAACTCCGCACGGTGGCATATCCTTTTCTCTAAATTAACATGGCCTCAGACAGAGTTCCAGCCTCTCTTGATCTGTACTGTCACAATAGCCCCAGAGCAATTTTGTGCTATCGATGCCTTGGTGACAACTACTTGAGGGCACCTCCTTATGTCTCCCTATCGTTGGACTAATGCCACCTTCAATTGCAAGCTTTCCATAAAGGATGGGGCGAAAGAATTGAGAGAAGTTCAAGTAGGCCCTCTCGGCGGCCCCATAAGAATTAGTTCTTGGACAGTTTGAAGAACCAACTTGGGTCTAAAAACCTTTTTGAGTTAATTGTTTTCTCATTGTTGTATGTGACATAACAATAAATATATGGTCATTTGCAAGTTCAAAGTACATCCACAAAGTTCTTCCTATTTGTTTAAGAGCGGGGCGCAAATGCGTCATTTGTACAAATTCCGTGAGTGGCAGTTGATGGTAGATACCATCTACCATGTAAGTGGAATAAAGATGTGGTCAGTGTGTGTGTGCTAAACATATCAATCAGAAGACTTACACGTGTCAACCTTCAAGGGACACCTACGTAGTCCACCTCTATGCAGAAGGCCTAAGACCTGCAGCATCCTGTATAAACCTAGGAGGATAGCAATTCATCTCTATGAAGCTTTCCAAATTGACACCAGGCGGCCAGGAGTCCAGCGAATTCAAAAAGCGTATAGCCTCATCAACACGATAGTTGTAAGGGCTCCATTTCCGTAAGCTTAGGACAGTAAGTAATGCCTAGGCAGGTCGACCGAGGTTTATCTACGGGGTCACGCCACGCGTTGGTCAAGATGCTTTAGGTCAATCCTATGAAGAGCGAGAAAGAGAAACCACGCCAAAAATAATAGCTGTGGCATGTGGGAATACATGGGATAGAGAGAATAATATCTTCGCACCTAATTACTAACAAGAACCCTCAAAACTAGGACTGCCAAATGAGCAAAACAAGCCAAGAAGTGCACTGTTTAAGCTTGGTTTGAAATCTTAACAAGCATGGCTTATTTATCAAGCGAACCAATCCCAAATGAGCTTTCAACAAGCCAAACACGAATCAATCTCAATTAGATTGAATTTTTTGAACAACATAAGCTGAACGAGCCAATAGTATTGTTCAAGCTTGGTTTGATAGCTTAACAAGCTTAAATAATTATTCGAGATTGATTTGTTTTGATTACCAACAATGTTGAGGAGCTTTTAATGAGTCAAACTCGAGTAGCTTGGTTCATTTATCAGCCATACTCGAAACATAGTGCACAAATGTGCTTTTGTTCTGAACATGTGCTACTCTTCCATCAACCCTTGACTCTCCAATCAACCTTGCTTCACCAGCTTATTAAGATAAAGTATTGGTGAAATTAAGAGGCTAAATGAAGATGAGTGTATCTGAAGGGGTTACCCAAAACCCCGTGCACCACTTTCCCATACCCAGCCCCAAGTACCATGAGTAGCCACATGATAATGCAACCTAACTTCGAAGCTCCTTGAGCTAGTTCAAGATCCATGGGTAAAATCTAGTTGTCACCCATCAATGCTTGGAAGCTTCCACATATACAAAAGAAAAGTGGAAAATTACTGAACCAAGAGACTCGTCACTCAAAACTCCATAAGTACCTGTAATTAAAATATCCATTTGGCAATCGCCAAAGAGTATCAAACTAAAAGAATTCTATTAGAGCATCTCCAGCCCTTACCGTTTCTTATTTCAAACCCAAAATTTGAGTAAAAACCGCTTAAAATCTACTCTACTCCTTGACCTTCAAATCTGTAACAATTTGAATTTTACTCAAATTTTTACTCAAATAAAAGGATAATCAAATTTTTCACTCGAATCAAGTAAGACTATTTTCTTCCACTCGAATTTATAATCATGCCATCAAGCTTTTACTTAAATTTGTCTCTAGATTTGGGGTTGTCCATTGGAATTCTTCAAACCAAATGAAGAGTTTACTTTTACTTTTGAGTAAAATAATGTTTAAGGGCGGGAGATGCCCATAGAAAACGTGATGGGCAGCATACACAAGAGCAGGAGCAGGTCAAAGACTAATGCACAAACAAAAACCACCACTACATAGTGGATTCTTGAAAAGGAAATGACAAACCTAGAAGGCGATGACGACGCCGTGAACTCTTGTGTAGTCGAAGTGGTGGCATTGTTGTCTCGAGCGGATGAAGACGAAGCTGAAGACGGAGAGGATTCAACTAAAGGAGGCTGAGAGAGACCGACCCTTTCTTTGAAGTCTTTAAGCAATGATACCCATTTCATCGTTTTCCTGCTATACGATTTTCAAACACCTCGAAACCTAATCTCATCCAGATCCAAAGGTCCTTCCAGAGAACAATCTAGAAGGATCTACACGCCCCCACAAACCCTCACAAGAGATTTTCCAAGAAATGTGAAAGGTAAAAAGCGAATTCACATGTATGGTTTGTGATGGACGAATCTGAATAAGGAAGTGATCGATCGGAGTGAATCGAATTGATAGCAGCAAGATCTGGATACCGATATTTTTCTTTTAGGAAAAATCTGCTGGAATTTTTTTTTTTTTGGGTTGTTCTGATCTGCAAGATTGCTGCTGTGTGTATATTTTTTCTTCCTAAACTGATTCCTATTTCCTAAATTGATTTTGTGGAGGAGAGTGAAGTTATTGTGCCCTAGAGGAGATGATGAGGGCTGAAGGAAACGCGACTCGCAAAGAAGGAAAGAGAAGCAGCAGCAGCTCTCTCTCTCTCTAGAATTTCTGTTTCTCTCTCTTTTCTCTTTCTTCCTCTCTCTTCTGTGTTCGACTGATTTCGGACGGCCTCTCCGCGCCTTGTTTCTCGCTCTATATCTTTTTTTCCTATTTTTCTCTCTCTCTCTCTCTCTCTCTCTAAAACTTTCCTTTGAATTGAATTCCCTTCTCGTCTCTCTCTCTCTCTCTAAAAAAAAGTCTCCCACTCGATGTGCCATGTCAGGTGGGATCCACGCCTCGCGAGTCTTCCACGTGGCTTCTCGTGATCTAGCCTCTAGCGGTCAAAATCTGAGAGCCTGTTTGTGTGTGTGTTTTTTTTTTTTTGTGTTTTTTAATTGCATTTGGTTCATCCGGTTATCCCTACCGGTACCCAATCGGGTCTTTTTTTGGTTTTTTATTATTCGTGTTATATTTCTTTTAGAGAATTTTTTAATGTATATTACATATTTCTATTCAAAAAGTATAAAATTTATTAAAATATTAAAAAAATTGACGAAAAACAAAAAATTACGAAGGCTTTGTTCGTTTCATAGTTTTAGCTTTGTTTAAGTTTTGTTTTGTAATCATTACCTCTATTTCACTCTTATTTCTCTCTCTATCTCTCTCCAATCATTACCCTTATTTTCAAAACTAAACTAAACTAAAACTACTAAACGAAAAACCGGCCACCTGCAAAACTATTACTCCTATTTCCAAAACTTATTTCAAAACTACCAACCGAACAGTTCTCTCCCGACCAAGATCCGATACACAAAAAAATTAATAAGAATCTACCCCAAACAAAGCGGGATGTATTGTCATCCCTAATCCCTTGATCTCTGTCTTTTGCTAAGAGCCGGGATTATTTATTTAACTCGTTAGGTTGAGTTATTTTTATCCGAGTAAAGTTGGAGTAGTATTTATTTAAACTTGATATATATTAATATTTTGTGAGAAGACGACAAGGCTACTCCAATTGTGTCAATTTCATTTATACAGTACTATTTTATTGAATCATTTTAATCATTTACGGGAATTTGAACATAACGATGTAATAATAAATTATTTTGTCATGTCGGGAGGGCATGGCATTTTTTGGCTTCATAAATGACACATCACGCATCGTGTTCTGATTTGGACAAACAATTTAGTGTTCGAGATATTCTTACAGACTCATTCCGTCAAAACTTGGCAAGGTTATTTCAGTAATGTCAAAATTCTTTTTTTACCTTCAACGTATATGTATGACGGATTAGTTGAATCATTCCATAGAAATTTGAACTATACGCATAGAAATACAAAAAATGTTGATGTGATAATAACTCTTTCTTTTATCGGGATTGGGACTTCGACTCGAAAATATTTTATCATGGGCAAATATATACTAATGTTTTACGTTCAACTTAAAAGTAAATCGCTTGGGCTACTTAAGTGGTCAAAAGGTGAATGCTCAGTGAGACTTAGACTCGGTTATTTTATCAAATTTGTTTTTTTTTTTTTCCAATTATATACTCCAAATTACCATTTAGCATGTTTAAAAAAGTAAAATTTAACTAGTATGTCATGAGCCGATCTTTAGCAATGCCATTTCAATTAATTTCCCTGTTACGCTCCATTAACAATGCCATTTCTGTCTCTAGTATTGTCACGGAAGGGGATGCAAGAGGGATTGAAAAATCTGGATTATTGCTCTCGTGAACTTAATAATGCTATTGTGGGGGGATCTTCGTCGGAGTGGCCTCTTTGAACCGCCCTGGGTGCTGAAGGTAGAGGTGAGCTATTGTGGCCTCGCCGTGATCCTAGCCGCTGAGCAGGGCGAGCAACCTGCACACTGAACAACCGTGTTAGTGCCTAGCCCGGACGGTGGTTGTCCGGGATGGCACTCCGATGGCCTAGTAAGTGATCGGAGAAGACGATGAGAGTGATAAATGTAGAGAGAGAGAGTTAAGGGAGTGTTTAATGAAGAGAGAGACCGCCCTTAATACGGTAGGTGAGTGGAGTATTTATAGGCACCGTGGGGCGTACCTCCCACGCCCCCCGGGTAGCTCACGCGCGCTACCCACTCCTGACACTTCAATCCCATCACGTATGGCCCTGCAACGAGCATTTACACCTTGGTTGCCCTCGAGCACTGGGATTTGGCTCACGTCACATCTGTCTTTCACTGAGCCAACTCGTGTGGGAGAAGCAACCGGGCACCCACGTGACGCTGCAGGCGTGGCTCTCTGACTAGTAGGTGGGTGCCATTAATGCTTGTTGCAGGTTGTCGGGCACGCTCGGAGCCGAGCCCTAGTGCACTCCGTCCTGCGCTCGCGTGGCCGAGGCTGTGACAGCCCGATCCCGACGCCCTCGGCGAGGCTGCCAGGCATTCCCCTGAGCGCTACCCTCTACCGAGGACGGGCTGGGTGCCACTCCGAACCAAACTATGCCCTGATCTCGGGCTAAGTCCATGGCATCACGCATCCGAGCGCCCACAGGGGCGCGGTCTCGGCTGTGTGTTATAACGCCGGCGACCGTCGGCCAGGGTAGACAGGGGTGAACCTCGCAGTGGGTAGGGAACCAGACGGACCATGGTGAGCCCGGCCGCTACAGCTACCTTTTTTTATTCTTTCACGGCTCGAATGGACGCGTGATGAGTTTTCGGTGGATATTATAGTAAAGGAAGATAGATAATATGGGATACATTATCTATGGAAAGTCGACCCATACTGACGTAACATTTATAAAAGGAGGATAAAGCGATGAAATAGGTTGTTTTTTTGTTTAACAACGGTGTCGTAAAATTAGAGAGATGTGGCAAGTGGAGTGGTAGGAACTAGGCACGTACTCACACGCATGGAAATTGGTTGTGGTTCAAACCTCACTAAGTACGAATAAGAATATTGACTGTTGCCGAGGGAAAAAAATTTAGAGATCGATGTGAGTAACAAAAAAAAACAATGCAAATTTCCAATATACTTATAGACATAATCTAGTGTTATGAGGTAGACAGGGGCGACTCCACATAAGGAAGAGTGGGGTTAGCCGACCCCACGGGAAAGAAAATGGGGTATTATTGTAGGGAATTGAACTTCACACCCCCCATTTCAACATTTGCACCCCCCTTTTATTTTTATTGTGGTGAAATTACTGAAATACCCCTCCATTTTATAATTCATTGGGGGGAGCATATGTTGAAATGGAGGGGTATTTCAGTAATTTCACCCTAATAAAAACAAAAAGGGGGTGCAAATGTTGAAATGGGGGGTGTGAAGTTCAATTCCCTTATTATATTGAAATTTTCGTAAAATTCATAAATGAACCCCCTAAATTTGGTAATGACACCACTGGATCACTTTTCTTTTTTTCTTTTTTTGGTACTTCGGAATATATAGAAATTAAACAAGCAGCAAAACAAAATCATGCCAAAGGAATGGCCAGAGAGCATAAAGCTCAATATTACACTTAGTCAATAATTTGCCTAAGGTTTAGGCTATCCCTAGTGAGGAATTCCCTCATAGATAGAGGGCTTGTGTGGAGGAGTTTAAAGTTCTCTTCCTGTTCGGCTTCAATACGGGCGAGGTGGTCAACACATTCGTTAGCATTCCTGAATATGTGGCAAAGAGATGAGTTGGTGCCATTGAGGATAGTTCTAGCATCCTGTATGATGGCGGTAAGAGGATGGTTAGCATTAGGTCCATCGTTGATGAGGTTGACTGCCACCAGAGCATCCGATTCTATCTTCACATTTGTCAGCCCTTTTTCCAAGATAATAGCTAGTCCTCTATAGATTCCCCAAAGCTCAGCTTCGAGGCTAGAGGTGCAAGAAAGTTTTCCATAGTA
>JAXBDA010000376.1:0-90111 GCA_036023075.1 Gaultheria prostrata | reverse complement strand
ACCCGTACACACTCTACCACACCCTCTCTCACATGGGGTGTGACCCCCATGTGAGAGAGGGTGTGGTAGAGTGTGTACGGGTGGGTGTGTATGTAGCACTACTCGAAAGAAAGGGGCTGCTACAATTACTTGCAAGTTGCAATGGAAATAGTCAACTTGTGTTATTATATCATACATTGATTGTTTATTTGGACGCACACGCGTGTACACACACAAAAAAAAAAAGGCTTAGGCCCCAATCCCTTGTATTCACAAGCAAAAATGGCCAAAAAAAAAAAAAGTACTCCATCTTGTTTTCGGACTAGATTGTGAAAAAATATTTGCTGCCAAATATTTTTTCACAATCTAGTCCGACAATACAATACTAGTTTTTTGACGTGATAAATGAAGGATTATAGAAGTCCAAAGGCCGGGCCAAAAGTAGAAAAATTCAGGCGGCACACGTGAACGCCTCTAATACCGTCATTGAATTCGCCCATTTAGTAAATGAATTTGGGTCGGAATTATGTGTTTGGAATCCACATTTAGCCGTACATTAAGCTTTTAATTAATTTCATTTGCAAAAGCCTTCATGTCTCAATTGAGATTTATTCTAGTACTACTGGTAACAAGGGGCGGAGCCACCTGGTGGGGGAATATGTGCCACCGCCACCGCCACCCCCAATTTCAAGCCGAATTTTTTCTGTTTACACTAAGTTAATTCGGTTAGTCACCTACTGGTACTTGATAGGGAAAATTTATATATTTACACATACAATGTAAAGATCATTTTTTAACAAATGAACAGTTTGGGTCTAAATAATAATATCTCAATTGACTTTCATTTGAAGAGTACTAAAATGTGGACACAAAATACTTGTAATCAAAGCCCACACTATAACATGAATATACATGTAATCTTGGAGTTTTATCGAACAATGTCACTCCCAAAGTTAAATCCTGACTCCGAGTGGTAACAATTAGTACAAAAATGATACTCCGTTTCAGGCATAACAAAACAAAGTATGCCAAATACTGCAAGTCGGATTCATTCAACACGAGCGACAACGCATCAAAATTGAATCAATAAATATCGTAGTTACAACAGAAAAGCCGATGAAATTCTCAACTTGCCATGCATTCAATTATACAATCAACTGTCTCAAATTATTTTACACATAAGATAACTATCTTACTTGTAGGATAATCTTTGAAATCTAGACTATTGGAAACACTTTGGACAACTCAGATTATGCACTGCAACCTCGTAGTGCACTCTCGCATGATAGGTTTTTTATTCCGAAATTAAATTCATTTCTCAATTTCTTCCAAATCCTAAAAGAGCTATACTCTACTACTACTAGAGGTAACAGCACATATATTGATAACAAAAAAGTACATTCATAAAACCTTACAAGCAAGCCACATATATTCATGATCAATATGGCTCACCGCACAGAAGTTTGAACCATATAATATTGCAAATTACAACAAAAAAAACACCGACACAATCCATCAAGTAGACCCGAACACCTAAGTTAATCATAAAAAAAACAAAAAAATTCATCAAGTAGCCATGCACCCAATGCCATACCTAGTGTTAGGGAACACAAGAAACAACCCACTACAAACAATCCCAACCATCAAAGGGAACCCTTCCATGACCTCATCCATCTCCTTCTCATGACCCGGGAACAAACAACCCGTGACCCGACGATCCGAAAACGCTATGGCCAAAAAAACCAGGGCCGACATACAAGCGTGGACAAAATCCGAAAGCCCAAGCCTGTACCGCTCCTCTTTGGGCACGTGGACTTCGATACCGGGCTTAAACACGGCAAGCCCATTGGGCGTGACAAACCCGTAGTAAACCCGCCCGTCCGGCCCACGAAAACTGTCGGTGAAGTGAAAGAAGAAGCAGGAGAGTGCGCATATGGTTAACAAGGCGATGAGCATTAGGGTGGTGACGTGGGTGCACGCGCCGCCGCCGCGGTAGACTGTGGGGACGAGTGTTTCGAAGGTGAGGAGGGTGCCGGTGGGGAGGAAGTTGGCGAGGAGTGAGGTTTTGGAGAGGGTCTTTTGGACGCCCTTTGCCACCACGGCGCGGCGTTTGCGGCCGCCGTCTGCGGTAATGGCGGCGGAGGCGGTGGCGGTGGCGGTGGGGAGTTCCTCGTTTGGTGGGGTGGCGGTGGCGCTGTAGATTTTGATGCCGAGTTCGCCTTTGGTTTGCTCCATTGGGCGGTTGGATTTTTTTCGCAAAGGGAGATTTTGGAGGTATGAAATTTGGTGGAATTTTTTTGATCGATTCTGTTATTTATACATTTGATTCGTTGCTGATTTGAATTTGAAATGGCGGTTATTAGCGGTTGTATACCGTACTCGTAACGGTCACTGGTGTTGTGCTGCTTGTGCATCTCATGCTCTGCTTTTCCTTTTTCCGCCTCAATCTTCTCGAATATTGAATCAAATGTAGGAATCACGAACCGATGGATGAATCATGACAATTTCATCCCCAATGATAGGAACAATTTTTCAGTGCCAAGTAGGTACCACGTGGTACCCGCGCGCGCAATCTGAGCCGTCCATTTCAATTTTGGACGGTCCGAATTATGGAGAGAGAGAGAGAGGGAGGGGGTTTCGATCTGGGCCATCCAATACACTTTGGATAATTGGATGGCCCGGATGTAACATTCGGGTACCACGTGGCCGAGTTTGATACCCAAATTTTTTTTCCAATAATAGATACCCGAACCGAACCACGTCAATCCGGGAGGTCTTTACAGATTTTTAAACCCTAGTTCGGTGATTGTTTTAATTGGGAAAAAAAAAAGAAGCTCCGTCTCGGGTTTGGTTATAGTTGCAAATTTCGGGTTCGGTTTGGATTTGGCAAAATCCCAGGCCTAATCAACCAGTTGTCATCCCTAATCGACCAGTTGGCAAAATCCTGGGCCTACTCATCCTTACTTTTCCCCCCAAATAATAAGGGTACATGTTTTGCTTACAATGGTATTCACTTCAAGACAATTAACCAAAAAGGCACATATGGTGGATGAAAGGATTGAGGACTTCTTTCTCATACCCATCCTCCACTCTACTTCCAATTTCAACTCAAAAGAAAATACAGAGAAAGTCTAAAAATTGCAAGTACCACATCTGACAGGCTAGAACAAGAAATGCAAACTGAGGTACATTGCTCTACATGTGTTTCTTGATCTAAAACTTAAAATTATCAAATGTCTTCACTTTGTTTTGATTTAGACACATATGATGGATGTTAAAATTGCAGTGAGAGTCAACCTCCAAATTATTGTTTTATTGTGTTTTGTTATTCTGTGTGAAAAATGTTATAGTTAATAGGCGGGTTAGGTAGGTGGTCACTAGGGATTAGACGAAAGCTTGTGTGGGCAGATTTATTCACTGTGTCCGCAGCAATCCGATGCACGTGGACCCCTCGTAATTTTGTGAACATAAATCTGTTAGCGTAGCATTTCTAGGGGTTTAGTGTGGCGTAGAAGCCTTTTGACTCAAATTCATGAGAATCATGACATCTTCTTTGTGAAGTAAGATCACATCACATATGGGTCATGAATCATGATATACCTCCCAATCTGGCCCATCAGGCAAATCACCCAATCCTTTGGCCCTCCCCATCAAACCCCAAATCTGTGGGCTTCTCTCATTTTACCAATGTATAGGTTATTAGTCCTCTTCTTTTCAACAGTTAAACTTTCATTTTCTTGTGATCTTTGGGGGAAAGCCTTCAGAGGCTAATATGTGATATTAATTCCTCACAAAACCCAATCTGCTAATTTCTGTCCTAACACTCCTCCAACTGCCCTCCTAACTCTTTGGTCATTACAAAATGATACTTCAACCATAAGATTCAAAGAAAGAAAAAAGTTGATCTCTATGTCCTCTCTTAAGTTATACTAACGTAGGTTAAACATGTACTCTAAACAACTATATGTCCACGTCTCAAAAATTGTGGAGATGAGACGTAACGTAACCAAATTAGTACTAGTAACTATTGGGAAAATTAAACAAAATTTTAGAGATCAAGAGAACAACATATTGTTATGCAAGTTGTCAAGTTTTGTCTATCTGGGAAGTTAAGTGAAAATCCTCTATAAAACCTATCAAGACTCTCCAACAAACTATCATTTTCAATGATTATACAAGACCTATTCTCACTTTATTTCATTATCCAATGTTTCAATTGGCTAACCACCCTGCTAGTTCAGATTTTATATCTCTGGATAAATCTGTGTTTATGCGTTCCTGCAAACTAAGTTGGCTAATCCAAAAAAAGAAGAATGCTAAAACTCCCCAATAAGAGGTTAGTTAAAGCCATGGAGGTTTATGTTTTGAGGATGGCTTGGCTCACATCTTGTTGGTTCATCTTGGAATCTATCCTCATCCCAGATGGATTTCTGAAGTTGTTTCATCTCAGCTTCTACATCCACCCTCTTTTGATATTTCTGTGTCAGATTTTCCTTTGGATCAAATTATTACAACGATGGCTTCCTCTCCTTGTCTCTCTTGCTATTCGAATCGCTGCTTTTGTAGCTTCTGAAATTCGCAGGGTGTTTAGTAGTATCCTCTCTTTATTCTCATTCCTTGGAATCACCAATGTTGAGTTTGCAAATGAGGTGGAGGAGCATGAAATTCCAAGTGCTACAATTCAAAATCAGATGGCCGATTCATATAGCTCTTGCAATACAGTTTCCGCTGAAACTGAAGCTAAAGCATATGCACTTCAAATGAGAGAGGTTGAAGTGGTTGGTGATTGCAGTGATGGCTCACTACAAGTGGAATCAATTAGAAGAGAACCCCATGTGCTTATCAATGAAGATAGAAGCTTGGAGTTGTGTATGCCTTCTGACTGCAGCTCCAGTTCAACTACCCAAGATGAAGAAAGTAATCTGACTTTGCCATCATTGTGTAGCTCTAATTCACGAGTCGTTGAGGGAGGCTTGATTGATCATAGCATGGACGCTGATGTTGATTCGATCTACGAGAAATACACTGAAAGGATGAGATGGTTTGATTTGCTCAATCACGATAGAACATGTGGAATAAGTAGGTATTGGTAATCGGAAACTAATTTACCAACGGAACTTCAATAGATGAAATTTATTCAGAAAGATATGAAAAATTCGCTGTATAAGCACATGATAAGGCAATATCTGTGGTAATTCAGAGCATGTCATTGTTTCTTTTCTCCAAAGTGGCATTTATTATTATTTTTTTTTTTGAAGATGTCCATTTTCATGTCATTGTTTCTCGTCTCCATAGTGGCCAGTTTTTTTTGAAGATGTCCATAGTGGCATTTTGACTTGTTATTGGGTATGCAGGTGCGATCTTGAACAAGCAATTGGCTTCTCTTTGTTCATTTGAGGATATAAAGCCAGTGGAATTCTCCATTCCAAACGTCTCATGGAGCAAGATGGCTAGAAGAGGGCTCATAAGAAGCTTGGAAAGTGACTTTGAATTGGTTTATGTGGCTCAATCATGCTTATCCTGGGAAGCACTCCGTTACCAATACCAAAAGGTTGAGGCTCTCTTATGCTCTGACTCTCAAAACGACGCCTTTTATGAAAATGTGATGGGAAGATTTCAAAAGTTTCAAGTACTTCTAGAGAGATTTATGGAAGATGAAAGGTGTGAGGGCAAAAGGTACTGGAATTATGTTCAGAGAAGGTTATCTCTCAGGAGTCTACTCCAAGTTCCTCAGGTTATAGGTACTTTTCAGTGTTTTCACAGCTGCATATTATTATATTTGATATATTATGTGCCTTTTTATCTGATTACAGAGGCCCCACTACTGTTTATAGCCTTTATGGACAAGTTAATATCAGTACTTATCCAGTTATCCATCGCTAGCCTATCAAGAGTAAGTTCAACAAATGTTTGCCTTTTTGAAATTGACAAATTGTAGTATATAGGAGGGGGCCGGGGTATCTAAATTTTGCTGGTTGGGATTTTAAAAGACATATACTTCGTGTGATGAACGTTATGTGAGATAATATAAGTCCTACATTGGTTGGTTATGGAAGAATGGTGATCACTTTTTAGGAGTACCCTCCACTTTATAACTTAAGCTTCGGGTTGGACTTAAAGTTGGCACATCTTAAAGGTTAGAACTTCTTTATGATGTGAAAGGCATGCATGCAATAATGTTATTAAAAAAATGAAACCCTAAACCTGAAACACATGTTGGACTGAATTTTATTTCATGGAATGAATTTTACTGCACATGACACACGAATGAATGATATTTGCAAGACATTAAGCATTTTCTGACATTTTGATGGTCCTCCAATATACTTTACTCATGATCATCCAGGTTATATGGAGGAAGGAGAAGATGACAGAACTAAGAGAGAAGCCATGACGGCAACAGAGTTGTTAAAGGGCATAGAGAACTGCATAAAGGCATTTTGGTTGTATGTAAAAACAGACCAAAAGAAACAGCCGTGGAAAATGAGGAATTTCTCTTGGACTTATCCACCAGTGGAAGACCCTCGAGACTTGGAGCTCCTAGCAAATCTTACTAAGACACTCCGGAAGGTAATTCCAGCTATGTAGGTGCATAATCCACTTCACATTCAACTATTAGTTGCTGGAGAGTACAATTATGCTGCATTTGTTTGTTTCGTCAAGTATATTTCCTTGTATTGAGGTTTCCAGATCAACATAATGTACTAAGTGAAGAAATGGCTTTTATTGTTATGCAGAAGGAGCTATGGCTGAAAGACTTGAAAGGGAAGAAGAGGTGTTGGTTGAAAAGGGCAGTAAACCCTCTGGAAGAATCTCAAAAGAAAGAAATTTTGTTTACAATGATAGAGATGAAGCTGGTATCAAGGGTGCTCAAAATGTCTATGATTTCCACTTCTCAACTAAAATGGTGCGAGGAGAAGCTTAATGATGTGAAGTTTGACGAAGGAAAGGTTACGAGGGCAAACATAGTTTCCTTGTTTCCATGTTCCTAATACCATTGCGAATGATATCCGCTATGTAATTAAGAAAAATTTCCCAAATTTAACCAGAAAGGAATAAAAAGAGTAGTTGTCAATTTGTCATCGATTCGTACATGCATGAATTTGGGCCGTGTTAAAAATTGTTGTGCGATGTCTTCAAAGTTAGTTTCGCAATTTGGATGTCCATACTGTAAAGTTATACGAAGGTATCTGCGGGTAGACATTTGACAGGTACGACACAGATAAGCTAATCTACCGATACAGGGAGAAAAATAGAGTCGGGAGAGGATCCAGAGGCATGGAAGGATGCAATACATTAGCTGGGACTCGGTACCAAGTTCTCTCTTTTGGAGGTGGAAAAGTGGACAAGAGAGAGAGAGAGAGAGAGAGAGAGAGAGAGAGAGAGAACTCAAATGAAAGATTTATGTATGTCCTAATTTCATTTAGACCCGGTACAATTAACAATGAAAAAACAAAAGTTTTGTAAACCCGCCACCCCGTTCTCTCTCTCATAAATCTTTCATTGGAGAGAATTTGTTAATCTCTTTTTGTAAAACAGCATTGTTAATTTTATGACCGGTGGGAATAGTGAAATTGAACATTATGTAGTCTTTACTGGGCAGATGTGGTATTTGTTTTTGGTCTCAGAAATCGTTAATGGGGTAGAGCATGTCCAATGAGCTCCTAAAATAACTCCTAAGCGAGGCTCCTAATATTTAAAAAATTATTTCTTTAATTTTGGTATATTAACTGGGATCTCCAAACAAACTCGCAAACATAACTCTTAAGAGTGGCTCCTAACACAATAGATAATTTTATAAAGATCCTTCTAACTAGACTTAACTAGAACCATTGTCTTAAAATAAAAAATTTTACTTTTTGACAAAATCACTCTCTCAAAACATCTATTGGTTTGGCCAATCCATTGGAGCACATACATGCTCCTAAATTACCACTCTTTTAAGACTAGGTACACTTAACAAAGATAATTTGTTTTCTTTGAAATCATTAGAGAGATGGATAGGGATGACAATTTCTCCATATCCAGTGGATACCTGCCCCACCCCGTTCATATGAAGGCGGGGATCACCCAAAATTCCACCCAATAGTAGCGGGTATGGTAGGATTTGAAGAAAACCCGCTTGGATATGGAGCGGAGATGATTTTATAATCCCCACCCCCTAATACTCATACTCGTCCCGTACCTAGTTATACATACTACCTATACTACATTATACATATACATATACAGAGTTCACTTCCAGTCCGGACTGGAAGTGTACTGTACATATACATATACAGATAAATAGAAACATGCATATAAATATTGAGTATAGTTATATATGTAAACAATTACCTCTTTAATTAGCAAATCTTATCAATTACTCCCTCCGTCCCTTTTATATTGTTTAACTTTCCATTTTGGGTTGTTCATTAATAAGTGTCTGTTTTGAAAAATTAATGAGTAAAAGTTTATGCAAAATTTTATTTTATGCTAAAAGTACTATTTTGTTGATTAAAAAATAAAATTCAACTACATTACACATAAGATAAAAATCCAAATAGATGGCAATACATAATGCCATAGTGAATCGCATGGTACTAATTTTTTTATTTTTATCCGAAACATGGTACTAATTATCCCCTCAAAATTGCCACAAGTGCTTAACTATATATCTCTTCTCTGAGATGAGAATGTGTTTCTCTTTGGTGAATGTATGTGTGATTGCGGATGAAATCTTGAAATTCTTATTTATGATCATCCAATGGGCTCTTCAGAATTAACTTCCAAAGTGAATCTCAAAGTGTAGATATAAGCATGAATGAGGTCCAATTTTGAATCTTAGGGCATCCATAATGGGCTCCCTAAAAATAGCTCCTAAGTTGACTTCTAAGATGTCCACATAAGCAAAATTGGGATCCATTTTTCACTCCTAGAGCTTGCTAAATTTAGAGAGTATATGTGCACTCAATGAGCTAGCTAAATTTAGAGAGCTTTTTAGTAAAATCATTTATCTTTTGAAAATTTCATATTAACAAAAGATTGGAAAGGTATGAGGCCCATTTGGAGCTAGCTATAAGACTACCTAAATTTAACTAATGGGTTAGGAGTCATGCTTAGGAACCACTCTTGGGAGCTTGTATTGGGAGCCCATTGAAGACCACAAATTGATCAAATGATTTGCTAAATTTTAGGAGCCTTATCTAGGAGCCATTTTGAGAGTGTATTGTGGATGCCCTTAAGAGTATGGTAATTTAGGAGCATGTGTGTGCTCCAATGGATTGGCCAATAGATGTTTTGAGAGAGTGATTTTGTCAAAAAGTAAAACCAATAGCTGGAAGGCTCTTTATAAAATTATCTATTGTGTTAGGAGCCACACTTAAGAGTTATGTTTGGAGATTTCGGTCAATATACCAAAATTAAATAAATGATTTTTTAAATATTAGGAACCTCACTAAAGGAGTTATTTTAGGAGTCCATTGGATTATTGGATATGCTCTACCCCACTAACAGATTTCTGAGACAAAAAAATAAAAAATACTACTACATCTGCCCCGTAAAGAATGTTCAATTTTACTATTCCCACCCGTCATAAAATTAACAATGCTGTTTTAAAAAAAAGAGATTATCAACATTTTTTGATTTACAATTTTTTCAGATGCGATATGAATATTACTTTGCTAGTTCTCAATTAATTTTATTGGACAAAATTTATAAAAAAATAAAAATAAAAATTCCTGCAGTACCTCGATGTGGCATGAATGTGAAAGAGGTTCAAGAATCCGTTTTCTTTTTATAAAGTCTAAAATCACTCAATTTAGCTTTTTTTTACCCTGTAACGTAGGGTGGATTTCTAAAGATATGAAAGATCTCCCTCCAAGTTGTATGTACATACGACTTTCATCGAATCCAATTTTCCATAGAATTTTGTATGTCCCTATGAGATCGAGGATGAAATTCTGTTTAATCACTTTAAATTGAATACCCCTTTCCCTCCTTTTCCTGTTAGGTTTAGAAATCTTGTATTAGCATCCATACCAAAATAGACCATTTTTATGAGAACAAATTATTGACTGGTTTTGGAATTTCGTTACTGTGCTCCAACGATCTTGTATACCACACATTTTTGTTGGACCAAATACCAAAACTAGATAGCCCACAAAATATACGGTAGATAAGAGAGTGTCGAAGTACCACATAGTGTAACGGCACCGCCATACCATTTTATTCTTCTTGAATCTTCATGTCTATTTCCTAGTCACCAAGCAAGCAGATGATTTGGGAACCGCCACTCCTGCACGAGAATAACTTACTTGTGGATAGCTTGCGGACTAAGCACTCGCGTCGTCCATCCCGAAATTCAATGGTCCAAAAACACCTTATTTGCGAACCGTACGCAAATAAGTTTTTCTCCTCCTGCACACATTGCACCAATCCGACTAGAAAACAAAGAAAGAATTCCAGCAGTAATAATCCAATCCAGATTCTTCCTAAACCTTCCAACCGCCTTCTCCTTCCGCCCTATATCTACTCCTCCCAATCCCCACAATCACCTCTTCGTCAAATCACATCTCTCTCTCTCTCTCTCTCTCTCTCTCTGTGAACCCACAACCATGCCGACCTCCGAAGAAAACACCCCACCGCCGCCGCCGCCTCAGTCACCGCCTCCTCTATTCAACCCCTACGTTATAACCATCACCCCACCCGATCCCGACGAATTCCTCTTACCAAACCCCCTCATAGCATCAGTGATGGTAATCCACACCACCGCCGACGAAAACCCACTCCAACCAAACAAAGACAGCCCGTTGCCGGCGTCGAAGAAGTCAATCGAGGCTATGCCGAAGGTGAAGGTGACGGAATCGGAAAAAGATTTATTGGGGTCGGAGTCGTCGTGCGCGATATGCTTGGGGGAGTATGAAATCGGCGGAGAAGCGAAGGAGATGCCGTGTAAGCACTGGTTCCACTCGGGTTGTATCGACAAGTGGTTGGGGATACATGGGTCGTGCCCGGTTTGTCGGTACGAAATGCCGGTGGAAGAAGAAGGTGGCTGGGATGCCAAGGGGATGGAAGAGGAGAACAGGGGGAGGAGTTTGGAAGATTTTAGGCTTAGGATTTCCATTGACGTTATTATTCCATTGGGTTTTGGTTTGAGTTCTGGTGATGATTATGGATTGAGTGACGATGAGGGCGGAAGTGATGGGGATGAAGCTGCTCATGATATGGAGATTGATTAAGATTCAATGATTGATTGTTCTTTTTTCTTCTTGATGCTGGTGTGTGTAGGAAAGTTTTGATTGATTGATTGTTTTGCTAGGGATTTTTTTGTACAGAATAGCCGAGTTTTTTTAATTAATGGATTTCTCAGTTATTCAATATTAATGCTGTTTGATTTTCTTGTTTATGTATGCATTAAGATGGTTTGGAATCTTTGGATATGTGTGGAGTAAATGCGGTATTTTTCGATAACTCAGGTGTTCGGACTAGTTTAATTATGTTCCTTATGTGTCGCCATGCTGGTTTTGATACAGAGTTCTACTTCCCTGCCTTCGTCGAGTGCTTCATTTCCTTCTTTCTTTTCCCAGATTTTCTAGTGGATGCGCCAAGTGACTTTGTCTTCTCATTGGATGTGAGGATTGCACGGGGGATCAGTTTTCGTTGGGTCTGATGTTCTTCGGTCACCTCTTCTGCCAACTTGACCGTCTCAGCGAGGACTTTGAGAGGTCGGTTGGTCGTTATGAGAATGTTTCCATTATTTCTCTTGGACTTATCCACCAGGGGGATCAGTTTTCTTACCGTGTTGGTATACGAGCATTTCCCCGCGGCAGTGCCGCGGCCATAGAGGTTTTCTCCCCAGGTTTCAGTGAGGATAGTGGGTGTCCAGGGGCATCCTGTGAGGGAAGCGGATGAATGCTATAGGTATAAGAAGGAGGGTCCTCTCTGGCCCGTCATTCTTCGCTGGGACAACGCCTCCACCAACAAGCTGTGGAAGGATTATCTGGATGAGGGTTCTCATTTCATCGTGCGCCCTTATACACAAGTGTGGAAGGATTATCTGGATGAGGGTTCTCATTTCATCGTGCGCCCTTATACACAAGTGTGGAAGGATTATCTGGATGAGGGTTCTCATTTCATCGCGCGCCCTTATACACAAGTCTTGCCTGGTGTTTGTGATTACTTCCCTAATGCTCTTTCTGAAATAGACTTTTATGATCCAAATGCGGAGAAGCGAGCCATGCTGGTTAGTACGTTCTTAATGGGGCGGGGGCGAAGGTACCCATAAATTACTCGGTCGGATTAGGAGCGGGTTAGGATCGTTTGAAATTATAGGGTTGGGGTCGGGATCATCAAAACCCGCCCCATTGCAATCCTTGTCTGTTTCCCTCCTTTTCCTGTAGTCAGGTTCGGCCCAAGCCCAAGGCCCAAGAGGCTTGGGCCTAGGACACTAAAAAAAAACCCCAAAATTGGGCACTCTCATAATTTTTAGTACTAATATGTATGGGAGCGGATCCGTGAACACACATTTTGCACACACATTTTAACACTCCATCTCAGCCATTGGAATCAAGCGCTAGGATTAGAACACGCTCTCTCCCCCAATTTAACAGCCGCTCTCTCTCTTCCCTCTATCATTACCAACAGAGAAAAGGTCGTCTCTCTCCTATCCCCGTCTCCGGCCACTCCAACTCTGACGATGGCGACCTTTCTCCGACAACCCTTCTCCGGCTAAACAATATCCAGCGATGACATTCTAAAAAATCCCATATTTGATTTCTCGACCAACGATATGTTTCCCTTCCAATGATGCCGAAACTGCGCTATAACAAGACAAAGCACAAGATTCGAATGTTTTAATTTCATATACACAAATTGAGATGGGTCGAAGAGGTTGGAGAAGGTCGCCGTCGCTGGAGATGGGTCTGCCGGAAAAGGTTCTCCGTCGTCGGAGTTGGAGATGCCGGAGATGGGGAGGGGAGAGAGAGAACCCGGACTTAGAGTCGCCGGAGAGGATGGGTTCTCTGTTCAGTGTTCACAACAGGGAGGAGAACGTGTAAAGTTGGAGGAGAGTGTATTTTAATCTCAGCCCTTGATTCCAAGGGCTGAGATGAAGTGTTAAAATATGTGTGCAAAATGTGTGTTAACGGATCCGCTCCCGATATGTATAGGTAGGAGAGTCTTTTATAGCCCAAAAGGAAAATAAAAAAGGCCCAAATAAAAAAATAAAGAGGCCTGAAACAATTGTAATAAAGATTGAGCCTTTAGGCCCAAATTAAAACAAATCCCTGGATGGAATATTAGACTTGAGCAAGTTTGGATCAGTTTTTTTTTTTTTTGGTACATCTGGATCAGCTAGTGTTAGGGAAGTGCCATCATCTTCGTCCATTTTTTTTTATCATACCATCTTCGTCCATTTGAATCCCCTTCCCTCTGGCCTTCCTCTAATTCTACTTCCAATGATTTTTTCTTCTAAGAAATTAACTGAATTTCAACCTGCATATGACAACTTTTCACACCGATTCCCATTTTTTAGAGAGTTCCTTGCCATTTCTAAAAAAAAAACGAGAAAAGAAAATGGTAAATTGAGTCACGTCTACATAAATTCTCTCCAATTTAACAAAGTACTAATTTCTTTGTCATGTATGACAAAAGGTCCTACTATTTATTGTAATAAGCAAATAAAAAGACAAAAAAAAAAACATACATTTCAGAGTGTACTTTTTATACATTTTAAAATACCTTTGCAAACTTTTATACATTTGAATACACTTTTTAAATTTTAATTACAACCTATTGGGCTGATTTTAGAATTTTCCATGACAAAATATATGTAAAAGTTAACCATTTGATCTTAGTGGGGTTTTGTCTAAAAGCAATGGTATATATTCTTTTATGTTATGCTTGTATGTGAAAAAAATCAATTATTACAGACAGCGATGAAGCGTTAAACGGCAACTTTTGGAGATTGTTAATTATTAGTCGCTCTTGCTGGCCATTAAGGTTATAATTCGTACTTTTTTTCTTTAATACTCGTTGGAAAAATTATTAAGTATTGTATTCTGAGGACACAATTTTTAAACTAGGTCTATGGCACTCCAAATTCTTGGGCCGGCCCTACCTGTAGTAATCTTGTAGTAGTATCCAAACCAAAATAGACCATCTTTATGAGAACAAATTATTGAGTGGTCTTGGAACTCTGTTATTGTACTCCGATGCTCTTCTCTACCATACATTATTGGTGGACCAAATACTAAAACTAGAGACCCCACAAAAATATACGGTGAATAAGAGTATCGAAGCACCCGGCACTCCCATACCATTTTATTCTTCTTAAATCTTCATGACTATTGCCTAGTCACCAAGCAAGCATAATCCCAATCAGCATCCTGATTTGGGAACCGCCACTCTGCATGAGAGTAACTAATTTGTCATGCTGCTGAGCATCCGCGCCCTCCATCCCGAAATTCAACAATTTAAAAATATCTTGTTTCCCTCCTGCACACGATGCACCAATCCGACTAGAAAACAAAGAAAGAATTCCAGCAGTAACAACCCAATCCTGATTCTTCCGAAATCTTCCAACCGCCTTCTCCTTCCCCCCTATATCTACTCCTCTCAATCCCCCAATCACCTCTCCATCAAATCATATCTCATCTCTCTCTCTCTCTCTCTCAACCCACCAACAATGCCGACCTTCGAAGAAAACACGCCGCAGTCACCACCTCCTCTATTCGTCCCATACGTTATAACCGTCCCCCCACCCGATCCCGACCAATTCCTCTTACCAAACCCACTCATAACATCAGTGATGGTAATCCACGCCGCCGCCGACGAAAACCCACACCAACCCAACAAAGACAGCCTGTTGCCAGCGTCGAAGAAGTCAATCGAGGGTATGCCGACGGTGAAGGTGACGGAATCGGAGAAAGAGTCATCGTGTCCGATATGCTTGGGTGAGTACGAAATCGGCGGAGAAGCGAAAGAGCTGCCATGTAAGCACCGGTACCACCCGGGTTGTATCGACAAGTGGTTGGGGATACATGGGTCGTGCCCGGTTTGTCGGTACGAGATGCCAGTGGAAGAAGAAGGGGGCTGGGATGCCAAGGTGATCAGGGAAGAGGAGAACAGGGAAGGGTTTAGGTTAAGTTTATCAATAATTGATATTCCATGGAGTTTTGATATGAGTTCTGGTGATGATTATGGAGGGAGTGATGAGGAGGATGGTGGAAGTGATTGGGATGAAGCTGCTCATGACATGGAGATTGATTAGGATTCAATGATTGATTGTACTTTTTTTTTCTTCTTCTTCTTCTGTTGCTGCTGATGTTGGTGTGTGTAGCAAAGTTTTGATTGTTTTGGTAAGCAGGACGGTCTCCTCGAGTCCGGATCCTCTATGAGGATTTTCCTATGAGGATCTTGTGAGGCTTTTATTGTGGATTTGATAACACACCAAAAGGAAAATTCAATGGCTCACAATCCCATTTCTTATTTTTAAATCAAAACGACGTCGTTTCGATTTAAAAAAAAACCTAACAGAGTTAAAGCTATTGAATCTGACGTTAACTTCTTTTCTTCTTCATTTGTGAACTTTCTTTTCTTCTTCGTTTCTTTTTTCTTCCCTAACTTGCTTTTCTTCTCCATTTCATCATAGCAAAGAAAAAAACTTTCTTCTTTTCTTCATTGTTTTTTTTTTCCCCCTTAAACTGTTCTACCCACAACTTTTGTGAGGACTAAAATCAAGCATTATCCATATTCCAACACATATCATATTATGGGTTTGACAACACATATCATAAAAATGCAAAACCCTAACATTTAGATCTCAATAACTTAACAGAAAGCAATCTGAGATGGTTAGGTCGACCTCTCACCTTGTCACTGATGGCAATGGCTTCAAGAATTTGTTTGGCGTTTGAAGAGAAAGAAGAAGGGTTTTTTTCTTTGCTATGATGAAATGGAGAAGAGCAGGTTAAGGAAGAAAAAAGAAATGAAGAAGAAAAGAAAGTTAACAAATGAAGAAGAAAAGAAGTTAACGTCACATTCAATGGCTTTAACCCTGTTAGGTTTTTTTTTTAAATCGAAACAACGTCGTTTTGATATAAAAATAAGAAAGGGGATTGTGAGCCATTAGATTTTCTTTTTGGTGTGTTGTCAAACCCACAATAAAACCCTCACAAGATCCTCACAGAGAAATCCTCATAGAGGATCCGGATCCAGTCTCCTCTGCAAGAAAAAAAAATTCTCAATATTATATAGAAAAATAATTTCCTATGAATTATATAGGATCGCCCCTGCAAAGTATTTTAGAAAAAAAAATTCGCCCCTTCAAGTTTTAGGAGGGAGGGTGAACGGGGGAAGGGTGGGACGAAGATTTTTTGTGCAGTTGCGGTATTTTCAATAATTCAGGTGCTCAAGCTAGTTTATGTGCTACTCAAATAATCTTATGGAATTAATCCCACTGTAAAGTTAGAGCAACGTTCCGTACGTGTTAGCCTCCCAAAAAAAGAGTTGATAGTGCCCGATAGGTTATCTGAAGTATCAAACGGGGAGACAGACAGGAAACAAAAAGGCTGCACTTTAGGCCGTTCCTTTTAGTTTCATGACAGCAACTTTTGTATGGAACATGTGTTTTTTGTTGAAGTGGTTTTATGTGAGCTGGGCATGATACCTGAATCATTCTTACTGTGTACTCATTCTGGAAAAGATTCAGGTCGTTGGAATTCTTCAACAAAGTTCCATGGATCGTTAAAGGTTTTGAAAAAAGGTTTTTTATAATCTAACTTTTGAGGAAGAAAAAACCTTTAAAAACTAAAATAAACAACCCCTATAGATTAGGCCTGTTAATGAACCGGATTGAATGAAATTTCCACGGAGTTTCAATTTTAAGTTTTGGAGTCTAATCTCATGTTCTACGCAAATTTTGGCAATTTAAATTTCGTAGTGGGTAAGGAAGGCTTTCTCTCTCTCTAGAAAAGCTTTCGCCGCTCTCCTCCTTTTGCATCCTCCAATATACTATACTCGTGAATCGTGATCATCCAGGTTATTTCGCCTCTCTCCTCTCCTCTATGTCCTTTGCTGCCTCCATCTTCCATCCTCCATCGTTGACAGCGACGGAGGCTTTGCTTCTGATCCAAGTCTCAGGAGGGCCAGATCTAAGGAGCTCATGTGGTTTTAGGGTGTTTCGGCGAGCCCTCCAGCAAATAAACGTCCAGAGACGTGGCAGCGGCTCCGGCGACAAATCTGGTGATCGGAGGTTACTTTTCTCTGTTTTTTATTTAGTTTGTTTAGATATTCCCTGTGTGGAATCTTTACCCCCTTCCGAGGGTGGTTGTTCATTAATTACTATCTTTCGAGGGTAGTCGTTTTCTGTACTCGGTGTATTCTCATCCAAACCACATGGATAATCCGATTATCGGGGGTTTCTACCCTTCGATGGACTCCGGTTAGCCATTTGGGCGGTTTTTGAGTAATCAAAAATTATTGAGTTCGATAAAAAAATAAAAAAAAAGGGATTGGAAAAAAAAAGGGACCGGATTCGCTAAATCCGAAATCAAAAAATCTAAATCCGAAGCCATCCAATCCGGTAGAATCCAAGTCTGATCCGAATTTGCTAAATTCGAAATCAAAAATCTAAATCCGAATTAAAAAAAACGAGATATCCAATCCAAAAATTCGAGTCTGATTTGTTTTTTTTTTTTGTCCATTGGCTTCCAGTGGGATCAGGTTCTCTGTATCTCCACATCAAAACCAGAAAATAGGTTGGGAAATGGACTATTTGCACATGACAATAGTTTTTGTTTTTTTTTATAAGATCATAATCTGTTACAAGATTAAGGCTTGTCTCTAGCCAAAACAACATATAAAACATCAAATTCGGGCGGAATACAACCGGGAGAAAGTAAAACTTTTCTACTTAAGCAATTCGTGGCTACCCAATGGGCAGCCCTATTCATCTCTTGACAGCACCAAGTAAAAGACCAATTTCTCGAGCTTGAAGAATTGAAATCTCCCAATTACAATACACAAAGAAACAAGCACAAGAAGATTAATTTGATCGAACAAGCAAACAGGGCACCTGATAGGGAACAAGACCTAAAAAAATAAGCTAAATTGATAGCACAGTGAGCGCATTTGTATCTGATTACAAGATCAAAATTGACAAAGCCCATAAATCACTAGTCTCCAAGATGATCAGCAGTCCCAGAGTATATGTTTTTGCTTTGGTTTTTTTTTTCTTCAAAATTTGGTTCGGATATCCGAATCCATTCCGGTTATTATTCGAATCCGATCCGATAAGATTTCAGATTATCAGAATCGGATTATTGGATTCGCATCGGATTTTTTAAATCAGATCTAGATCAAATTTGGATTAAATCCAGTCCATTAACAAACTTACTATAGACTATGTCTAAAGGTTTTGAAAACCGATTTGTAATGACCGCTTTTAAGAACGATTGAGAGCTAAATTTTGAGGGGAAAAACCTATAATAATACCTTAAAAGTTACTAAAACAAACACGTTTTGTCAAATTTTCCAATATTTATTCAATTAGGATTCCCTGGAAAGCTCCTGATGTGACTTGTAGCATACTATAATTTAGTAATCGGATAGCACCCCATCCCAGCCATTGCATGTACTCAATGACTAACATACAACAACAATAACAGAATCCATTTAGTCTCCAATCACAAGGGCATGAGCGGGAGATGATTGGAGACAGACTTAACCTCTAACAATATACACAAAGTGGTTGCTCTTATAATACCTCTGAAACAGTAGCCCTCCTAAACCTCCAAGAACGGAGGAGCTACATGGAGGTTTTGTTTAGAACCATGCTTCCAAATCAAAGCCGAAAGTCATCAGGGAGGGCAGTCCTAGAGACCCAAATCAATTTCTATGCTCATTACCATGCTTCCTTCATTCATGATCCAGAGCATCTCACTAATGGGCACACTCAATGGTTCAGATATATTTGACAATTTTTACCGGTAAAGTAAGAGTTAACTCTGGCCGTTAAGAATGCTTCTATGAATCCGAATCATCGATTGCGAAAATGGATGGCTCAGATAAGCGCTACACGGTATAGCGCGGAGAAACGCTATACCCCGGGTCTATAAATTATATATCAAAAGAAGTCTTTACATTTCACCAGCTATAGCATGGGATTCACAACTTCTCTGTTTGGAATTTGGCGACGGAAGGAGAAAGGAAGGAAAAATAATGAAGAAGAAAATTAGAGGGAAAAGTCAGGAAGAAATTGGAGGAAAAAATGCACTTGTTCTTTAAACTTTCCATTCTCTTCCTCAAGAAACCAAACAATAAAAGGAAAAATCTTAAAATTCCCTTCGTATCCATTTCTTTCTCCAAGTTCCAAACACAATATATGTAGAGGAAACAACAGCTGGTTTGAAGAAGCCTCTAAATCTCATCATTCATCCCTTTTCAGTATATTTGGTAAAAAAGATCACAACCCTTTCTTGTTTCTCATCCTTTCTCACAACCCAAAGGCCCCTGTAAAAGAAGGGTGAGAGACACTTCGATGACAGAAAATTTCATTACCATCCAAGCCAAAAGCACTTAAATTTTGAAGTGTGAGGTGATTTATTTCACGAGTAGCAAGGAAATTCGCAAGGACGTATAAGTGAACTATCCCGCAACCAAGCTAATTGAAATTGGACACTCCCCAATCACTGGCCCTAAAACCAAAAGAGTAAGAACAATATGAAGTATGTTCGATCAACTCCGAATGTGAAGACATTATTTGCCCCTCTTGTAAGGAAGTAGAGAGAATAAGTTGAGCTAATGCGCCAAGTTTGGTATGTTAAGTCAAACTGTGGGTAACTAAGGGCTTGTAGCCTAGTGGTTATCTCCTGGTTCTACGACAAGTGAGACCAGGTTTCGAGCATTGGCAGAGACGTTTGGGGTTTAGGGCTATGGATAGCTTCTAGACCCTCTGAACTAAAAAAGCTTGAGAAGCTGATTTTGACTTAAGAACCTTGCTATTCAGCAGAGTTTGGAGGATCAGTTAGCTATGCCAAATCCATTGCCGTATTTGCAGAGAAAGAGCTAGCAGATCATTTTTGTCAAACTAGTGGAAAAGAGCAGGCCCGGAGAAGTTCGATTTGCATGATCTATCTCTAACTGAAATAGCAATCAAACTAACATGACAGAATAAACTCAATTTCAGACCAGTAAAAAGGGACAGACAGACGTACGCTTTTAGCCAGGTTCTCCACATTCCTGCAAGGAGTGAACTAAATGCCTAGAACTACCATATCTCCTCACTTTATTCCTGTATCTTTGCACAATTTTCATCTATGCAGCCAAAAAGTATCAAATAATTCCACTTCCAATTTACAAAAGGCGATACGTTTCTCTAAATTCTTATAGGCAAAGTCCATATAATCTAATGCTAGTAGACAATATATGTAGGAGTTCAAAATAGTTAAGTTCAGAGTGCACACACCATGGGAGAGAAATCACAAGTTTGCAACTAACACTCTGCACAAAACAAGGGAAAAAAAAGTTGGAAACCATCTTTTAACTGGAACATCGTACTCGTTCATAGTCCTACAAATTAGCAAACTGCAGCAATTGATATAAGGTGAATAATTTCGAAACTAATCAGCAACTAAAGTGAGAACATAGGATAAAATACTCCTAATTGGTCAAAGCAAGGATTCATGTAGTATAATCTCCTCCAAGTACACCATTATAACCTATAACTTATTCCTTATTCCCATGATCTTATTTCAAGAACACCATAAAATTTTCCAAGAAGATGGTCCAGTATCAAGTATCAAATATGCTTCCTCTAAGTAAGGGTAAAAACCGTATGAACACTCTACTTTTTGACCTTTCGCGGCTTCTTTGGTCCCGGAACCTCCATTCTGCCAACACAACAGCCACACCTCCCCTTAAACACAAGCACAGCTTTTCCATTAGGGGGTACCATTTTCTTAAGCTCAGATTCCAATTCTATGTGGTGATCGCGTCCCAATTCAAACACCCCTTTCTTTACACCATCTTTCCCCACAAAACTACTTGAATTCTTCACACACTCTTCTGTCTCAAGCTGGATATTGAATTCGGCCCCCTTACGCAATCCACGGCAACCAGGTCTCCCACATTTGCGACTCATACATACCGTGATTGCCAATACAGCAACCACTGTGCACAAAATACTCAGCCCTAAACACCCATAAATAACAGGAGCCCCAGAAACCTCCATTCTCACCACAAAAACTAGAGCTCTAACAAATTCTGTGGCATGAAAAGTGAAAAGCTTTACATGGGGAATTAGTAAAAACCCCAAAGCACTAATCACTGCAATCAAGATGAACACATCGATTGCTGCAAATCGAGACTGTTGACAATCTGGGATGCTAAAGTAATTTGGCGAATTGGGTGTCTTTTTCTGCTTCAATTTGGAAGAAGGGTTAATTGAATTCACAGAATTAGACATATCTATCTGTTGATCAACCGAGACCAAGGTATGGAAACAGATCATTTGGATTAAAACCCAGAAATCAAAACTGATTATAGATCAAACCCAGGTTACAGATCGAACTAACGCAAGCGAAATCACTCGAATTCAGATCGACCCACCTTCAGAGAAGTTACTGATGTGAAGAGAATTGGGTTTTTTGTTTGAGAGAAAAAGGGAGAGTCTTTCATTCATTTATCGCCATCTCTGTAATCTGTCTCTCGATTTCATGTAATGTGTTGGATTACAGAGAGTCATACACGTCAAGTGGGAAATCTCCTCAAATTTTCATCTACTAGCAAATTGATGCGTGGAGATTTGTGGGCTGAATTAGTGTACTGTGGACTCAGACTTCTTAAACAAGTTGAAATGATTTCGTGATGATTTTTGTAGGGGGCTGACATGGTTTCCACTAGGACTGGGCCTAGTCGGCCCTACCTAATTTTAGGCACTTTTTTGTCCATTTGACGTTTTAAATATTTTTCAAGATTATCAAAATAATGTAATATCAGCAAGTCTACACAAACATACTTGCGCGCACGGATCGCGCTGTGGGGTCTACTTGGTGGTTCACGGAAATAATTCGTGTCATTTATTAATTTTTAAATATATTTTCAAGTTGCTTGGTGAAAAATTAGCTTCATCGAATATTGAAAGATTAGATTAAGTAATTAGAGTTATCCGATTGAGCTTGATGTTTAGCTCGGCAATTCTAAAACATTCTCCTATTAAATAATAAATAAAAGGCTTGGATTGTCTCTGCGAAATCCCAAATCGGACACCACGGAGTGATCTATGAGCGATCTATGCGCACAGATCAGTGCGCGCAACAAACATTGTAGTGGATACACACTTCAACTTTCACATTCTTTTTATACACATTTTTTGTAAAAACTAAAACGAATTTTCAATTTTATTGACAGTCAATGAATTGTTTTTTAGCATATTCTTACAAGTTTTCTGAACCGCCATTTTCCATGGTAAGAGTGTATAATTCTCGCAATTGAACTTAAGAATTCAATACATTATTGTTTTCCAATTTTAAAGGGGTTTACTTTTCTCTATTGATCTCTTGTCAATTATTTGAGATTATGTGAATTTACTGCCCGTAGGGCTCTACAAATTACTGGCATTTATTTTTTGGTGGAGAAGTGGAAATTATTTTTCCTGAAATTGCACTTTAGTTTGGCAATGAGAAAAAAAGTCAGTTTAATTGGACAAAAATAGCAAATCGATTATTTTAGGCAGCTGGCCTGAATTTGAACAAAAAAGTTTGGCATAGTTGGAAAGTTGCCTTTCTAATGCATTGAAAAAGAAAAAGAAAAAAGAGGAGAATTATCTTACAGGACGGTAATTACTTTGTTACATTTTTGTAGGAGAGAGCAAGAGAGAGAGAAATGAAGAACAAAGGGAAATTGGTTTTCCATGTTTTGATCGTAAAGAAAGTGGGAATGGAATTAACAAAATAACCACCAAACTGAGAAACACAGACAAGCCGATTTTTTCGAATGCGTTTTTGTAAGCGAGCCAATCGGGCCCGTATACACAAGTAGAGCTGCAACTAACTCAGGCTTGAATTGATTATAAATAAACTGAGCACTTAATGAGCTAAACATAGAACGTTGGCAAACAGCTCAGTTCGTTGCGGCGTTGCAGCTCCACTCACAACACGTGATTTATGTTATGTGTTGGGACATCGGATCTTTTTATGAGTGTCAGAGTATCTGAGTAATGATAGGAACTCAACTACGTAAAAACAACCACGGACCTACACGTGGGTCTATGTAATAAATGTGTGAGTGTTGGGGGTGAATTCTCGGTGGTGCGCCTCCTTGAACCTTGAACCTTGAACCTACAACCAAAGAACAATGTTTAGTGTCTCTTGGGCCTCTTGCCCAAGAACACTCTGACCTCAAGTCAGTATCAAGAATGAGAGTACAAAGAGTAATTTAGATCTCGGATTGTGTGTGTACCGGCCTCTAGGGTTTATCCTTTGGTACTTATAGGCCATCATGTACTTGTTCGACGTCATTCGTGACAACTACGGTCATGTGACCCGTCCACTAACATGTTGCCACGTTGCACTCGAGATGCTTCTAGAAGCTTCTCATACCATGCCTCGTAGCCCTCGTCGCATGTACTTGTAACCGCCTAACGGGCTCATCGGGTCGGCTCTTGGGTCGGGTGTCAACACTCGGCCTGATACCACCTAACTCGTATCCTCCACTGCACTCTTCCGGAGCTGTCTTCTATGGATAGGTATCTTCAATTGTTAACCTCTTCGGCTACATACGCTTTCCAGCCTTAGCCATCATTCTTATGACAAAGGTTTGGCACCTGAACCTTCGGTCATAATCATCTTCTCAGGTGGTTCATATGGAGCGCGTTAGGGCCTACGGCCTTAACGAGGTTCGACACTACAATGTAGGTAATGGGTTATATGGCTCCTATCAAACCATATAGCCCCAGCTGGTCCAGACCTGGCTGGACCTATTATTTTCGGCCCACCACAGTGAGACCCACGTGTATGTGAGGGGTTGTGTTCGGAGCAGTGTCCAAATGGTTGTGTTCCTAGCCTTTTTTTACTACTATATTATTTATGGATTAAAACTTCCCCATCCAAAATGTAGTATATTAGAGCATCTCCAGCCTTGACCAAACAAATTTCCCATATTTTGGTACAAATTTGGATAAATTCTCAGTTTGGGTTTGCCCCACTCTAATGCAAAAATTATTTTTACCCAAATATATTGTTTTTTTTTATAGTATTTGTGTGTGTGTGTGTGTGTGTGTGTGTGTGTGTGTGTGAGAGAGAGAGAGAGAGAGAGAGAGAGAGAGAGACATTCAACCTCCATCGCCGCCACAACTACCCCTAGCCTCCTTCCCACATCGCCGCCGGTTTACAACATCAAGAACAGCGTTTCAACCTCCAGAACAGCAGCAACACTAGCGTCGTTTCGTCTTCTGCACCAAAACAACATCTTTGCTTTATTCGTCTGCATCTTTGGTGACGTCGACAGCTTTGGCGACATAGTGAAACAGGTTTGGTCTCATCTCTCTCTCTTAAAAGTACAGTTGGGAAAAAGGGTAAAACCCAAATTGGGGAGGGATTTGGATCACCCATTGGAGATGGGTTTTTGAGGGTTTTGCGCAAATTTTCAAATTTGGGTCATTAAATGAATAAATGTTGGAGATGCTCTTAGGGGATGGGTGTCAAGCCTAGAGTGGGCCGGGGTTGGGTCATGTTTTTTCGGGCTCTCAATAATTCTCTGTAATTCATAATTTGAGTCCCATGTTTATTTGACAATTGATTCGGGCCTTGGGCTATTCCCAGCTTCGAGGATATCGTCCAGTGATTCTAAACAATGGGCCTTGGATCAAATATTTACAGTCATGTAAGTGATTCTAATCAATGGGCCTTGGACCAAGTTTCAGGCAGGTGAGTGATGCTAAAACAAATTCCTTTTAATTTCGAAATCAATGATTAAAACTTGACTGACATACATGTCTGTCACATTTGAAGTGGGTCATGTTCCACATGGGTGACATTTTGTTGTGCACGCACTTAAGATCGGTCTATACCTACCAAATTTTACACAGATTTTCAACTGGATGAGATCGGTCGGATCGGTTGAGTAGTCACATTTGGAGATGGGATTGCAAGTGTCTATGGATTGAACGAGATTACAGGCTCGTTCAGTGAATCATACATGTCAAAGACTCACTCTTATTCTTAACAAACAAACCGCTAGTATAATTTCAAAAAATTTGACATCATATTTTTCAAAAAGAAATGCAAATTAATTTCATCTTTTACATAAATATTTTACTTAGACGAATCTCCTAGTGAAAATTCCAAATTACGTAGGCTGTCCCACTGTGCCCATGACCATGTCGACACATAACAAATTTCTTATGAATAATTACCCAAAAAAAAAGTTCTTATGAATTTGAGTCTCATGTGTATCTTGTAGGGTTCATATATATATCCAAAAAATTTTGACTTATTTTTACTAAAATTTACATGCGGGTCGAACCCCCTAACAACTTCGAGAGATAACTGTCATTCCAACAGGTTGGAGAGATAACTATGATTAGCATAATGCCTTTCGACTATAGTAAAATAGACATGTACCAGCTATTGAGAAAACTATTAGGGAAATTAGTAATGGCTCGTGGAGCGTCATCTAGTGGTGCTCTAAAGGCCTTTTCCATCATACATTAGTGTGTGCTCCACATACCAAGTGTATTGCTCTCATACCAATATGTGATAGAGAAGACTCTGCTACATCACAGAACAAGCATTGAATAATCACTCAAACTACTCCCACCATCCCATTTTAAGCGCTCCCTTTGGGAATTTCAACTTTTTTAAGAAATTAAAATCATTGCTTTAGATTTCCTAAAATTAACCTTTGAAACTATGAAGTTAATTGAATGTATTTAAATTACTTATATCTTTCAATATGGATCTAAAAAAATATGTAATCTGAATCTTATTCGATATATCTCGATAAATATTATAGATTGAAAGATATAGTCTATTTAAAAATGACACGAATATCAATAGTGTACAAACCAATTATGATGGGAAAAAATACTCCATCCGTCCCAAATTGCTGGTCCTTCTTTCCATTTTGGGATGTCCCAAAATACTTGTCATATTTCTAAAAACATCCATCAAAACAGGGTCACTTTTCAGTTTTACCCTTAAAAAATACTTTTTCTATCTTAATTGTCTTGTCCATTATCTTTTATTTTATGACAGTTCTTATGATTTTGAAAACTTTGTGTAATAAAACTAATTGATATCTATCAAACAAGATCCATATTGTATATGTTTTGAGTTTCATATAACAAAGTAGCCCCACAAAATTGGTCACAGTAATTATTGACTGGACTTAGGGGCAAAACAGAAAAGACAATACAAAATTTTCACATCCCTTAAAAATCCACTTCCCCATAAGGGGCAAGCAAATTGGGACGGAGGGAGTACTTTTTAATGGTAAAACAGCAAGTTTGACATACTCCCTCCGCCCCATTTTGATAGTCCCACTTGGGGATTTCAACTTTTTAAGAGAACATAATGTTTACATTAAAAAGTGGTCAACTTTCCATTTATGCCCTCTCTAAAAGTGATTGGATTGATATAGGTATTTCTACTTTAATTTAAATAAAAGGGTAATAATGTCATTTTACTAAGTTTCTTTGGCTTATTACAGAAAGTGGACTAACATTTTGGGAGTTGAGACATCCCAAAATGGAATAATGGACTATCAAAATGGGACGGAGGGAGTATATTCTTGATTGTTTATGGAAATAAAACATTTATTCTGAAAATTATTTTTCCCTTTAATGAAGGCGTTAAGTAGTAAATTCCATGATCCTTAAACAAATCCAAAAAAGGAAAAAGTAAATGCCCATCTTTTTGCAATGTACACGTGTCACTCACATGGTAAATCTTGTCTCGTAACGAGGCAAAGCACAGCCACTAGAAGGAGATTCGATGGGTTCGTTTCCCTTTGGGCTCTCGCTAGTCGGTAGACACGTGTAAAGTATGGACACGTGGCAGCCAATTATATGGGTTAATTCAGGATATGGTGTAAAGAAAAAGGGACTTTTCTCACTTTACTTTTGGAGGTGGGGCCCAACTCGAATGTGGGTCTGACGTGGCGGTGCGCCTTATTAATTCCTCCGTGGGATGCTTTTGGGGACGAGAATGCGTGGTGGGTTGAAATCTGATGTTGACGTGGACTTCCTTTTTTTCAAATTTTTTTTTTTACAGGCAGGGCTGTCCAGGCCTGCATACGCTCACCTCAAATAATTCCCTCTTCGACAGGTCAAAAGCATACCGTCCACACCATGACTAGATGATTACCAAGAAATTACTTTTTAAGGCCTGACATCAGGAATCGAGTTTCAATCACTTACCCCCTTCGTTCCTGTTTTATAGTTCCCTATAAGAGCATCCTCATTATGAGAGACAAATTCCCCTGAGGGCCATTTCGTTGGGTATAAGAGGAAAAAACACCCCAAAATTAGACCCAACAATTTTTTTGTAAATTTGCAAAATCTGAAACTTTGCTACAGTAACCCGGCAAATCAGGCGTGGTACTGTTCACAGGTTAGGAATAGTTTAATAATTTCTCTCTCTCTCTCTCTCTCTCTCTCCTGACTTCATTGAGTAGTGTTTTTTTTTTTGGGAGTACGAGTATAAAGAAAGAGTAGTTTAATATTGTGAAGTTAGAATAGAGTGTTTGATTTTGTGAGTTTTTTAAAAATTGACTTGCTAATTTATAAAATGTATTTTTCAGGTTAAATTTGGTCCAATTTTTGCCTCCCTGATGAAGATGCCCTAAGAGTTTGTGCCATTTTTTCAAAGTGTTATATTTTATAGTAATCTATAGTGTTTTATGTGATTTTGAAAACTTTATTTAATAGAACTAATTGAGATCTATATTAAACAAGATTTATATTGCATATAAAAAGTAGTATTACTAATTGAAAAATATAATCGAATTTCCATCTGATTAAGATGGAAAGACAGAATTAGTTAAGGGGTGCGAAAGCTGACCCGAATATTGCTTATAAAAAAAGATGACTATAAAGTGGGGATGAATGGAAATATGGAATATCCAAAAATTATGTATACACCACACTGGTGTACCCTAAGTGTACACCAGCCCATCTCAACCGTCCAAAAATATTTTGGAAGTCCTGGATTTTAAACAAACTATTTGTGCAAATAATGTAAACTCTTTGCGCGAATAATTTATCAAAAATCCAATACTTTTGAACGGTTGAGATAGACTGATGTGCAATAGACGCGTAATATCTGTGAAGTAAAAACCCAACCAACCGGACTTCCGTGGTTGAAAGCTAACCCACTGATTTTGGGGCTTTTGTTTGTACCCACATACTAGAACTCGGCAAAGAGTCGCAGATTATTTGAAATAGTTTGTTTAATAAATACTATCATTAGTTTCACGATAAATTATTCGATAGTGATACTCCAATCGCTCTTTTTCTTTTACGATCTTTTTGTGAGAAGACGTAAGCAAGGAGGATTGACATGTGCAGATAAAAAATTTAGGAGATTTTAACTATCTTTAAGCCAATTATTTTGCACAAAAGAATTGAGACAAGTTAAAAATAATTATTATTGTTGATTTGAGGATTCTTGGCGGAGTGAATATTATTAGGAGTTATTACCTGGTCGATGAATATTACAGGGAGAAATATTTGAATATTTTAGGATAAAATAAATATTCGCTTATCACATTACAAAGTGCTAACGCGGTTTAGGGTGATAGTATTTGAGTGTGGATTTGTTATTGTAATGCAAATGCGTCTATTACAGTACATATATTTATTTCTTCTGTTCTAATTCATTTGTCCATTTTTCGGAATAATTTTTTTTTTAAGAAACATACAATTGCACCCGAAAATATTCAACTTTTCAACATTTACCCTTTAACTGTTGCTAAAAGTTACTCAGTTTAAAAAAAGCAACGGCAAAAAGGAAATTTAATTTATTAAATAGTCAAATGGATAAAGATTTTGGGTGGACAAACAATTTGGGACACGAGTTGCTCGTTATGTCTCGGATCGACTCAATGTGGGACAATGAAATTATTTAATAATGTAATCAAATTAACAATTTTGTGTTTAATGTTTTATTCACATTTAAGGCTGTAAACGAATAGAGGTGCTTGTTAAGGCTCGACTCGACTCATTCAGTAATGGAGTCAAACTCAAACTCGAATTTTTATTTGTTTAGTAAACGAGCTGAACTCAATAGTTAAAAGCTCTTTGCATTTGTATAGGCTCATAAATAAATTAGTCAGACTCAGCTCGTTAAAAGCAAAAGTCATTTTGAAATAACCGAGCTTGAGATAAATTTTAATTTTGTTAAATAAACACACTGAGTTCGAATACTAGAAAGCTGGATTCAGCGCAACTAATTTGCACACCTATCCACGTTCGCCAAACACAAAGTCTGAGACTGTGGACTGTATGGTGTTTCAGCTCTCATCCATCAGTTAAGGACTTGATGGGAGTAGAAACACAAGTACTCCGTACCATATAAAAAAAGGAGACCAAAGTTCCACGTACTTTCCCAACTTAAAACCCAGACCACAAACACAAAAAAACAGAAATAGGAGTACCAAAAAAAGAGAAATTTGCGTGCCGACTAGTTGTACCCATCGCGCATTTCGGTTGTCCAAAGTATTTGAAATGGTCCGGATTTAAGATAGAAAAAAGGGAGAGAGAGGGCAGATAGGGAGGGAGAAATCTATTTTGAGCGACCAAAATGTATGCTCGGACATCACGTATATTGCGGTAATCTATTTGCACTCAAAATTTACCTAAAGAAGAGCCAAAAAAAGCAAAACAAAAAGAGAGGCGACTTAAAACCCAGACCACAAGCAGAACCGTAAAAAACAGAAGTACCAAAAAAAGAGAAATTTTTTGGTGTCGACTAGTTGTATCTAGAACGCATCTCGATCGTTCAAAAATATTCCAAATGATCCGGATTTAAGATAGAGAGAGAAGAGAGGATAAGAGAAATCTAAACCGTCCAAAATAGTTTTAGACGGCCAAAATTTGCACTCAGACATCACGGACGCGGTAGCCTATTTGCACCCCAAATTTTATCCCAAAGAAGGGCAAAAAAAAAAGGCAAAACAAAAAGTGAGGCGACTTTATGAAAAGTAAAGCGTGGATGGGGGTAGCCGAGGAATTGGTTGATGACTGGGAAAAAGGATTCGCACACTTTTCGTAAAGGTAGAATCAAAAAGTGGAAAGGAAAATTAGAAGATCGGAGGCCACATAAACTTCTTGTGGCTGAGAATTGGTTTTCCCTCTTGACGTGGCGCACCCACCTGCTTAAACTTTGATCAAAAGCGTAGCAGAAACCGAAAAGATTTCAGATTACGGCGCCGAAACCAAAACCCAAACGCCAAACACTCCCTCTCGAGATCTAATCCCAAAACCTCCGGATTTCTCTCTCTCTCTCGAAACTAAATGTCGGAAGGAAAAGACCCGGCGATTAAGCTCTTTGGGAAGACGATTCCTCTGGCGGAGGAGATTAACACGAACAGAGATCAAGAACCTGATGAGGTATGGATTGGATCGATTTATTTTTTTATTTTAAATTTTGAGCGTGACCCATTTTTTTGAAATAGTTAGAGGAGTAATGGGTCGTGGGTATTGTCTTTTAGGGTTTTTGGATTCAGGTTTTAAAGATCAAGAACCTGATGGGGGGTTTGGATTGGATCGAGCGTTTTGTATTCCGAGCGTTACTCATTATTTGCAATAGTAAGAAGAGTAATGGGTAGTGGATGATTTCAGGTGGCTTAAAGAGTTTCTTGAGGGGGCTGTGTTGTGTAAGTAGGGTTTTGGGATAAGGATTGTGACGATTGATAGTTAAATTGGTCCTTTAAATTGTAGGATAGTGCAAGTATTTTCTATTTGGAGCATGACCCATTAGTTGAAATACTGGGATGAGAAATGGGGCGTGAACAATTTTACATGGTTTGAAGAGTTTCTGGAGGTGGGTATTGTGTAGTTAGGTTTTTCGATATAGTTTGTGTCGATTGAAGTTGAAATTGGACCTTTCTTGTGAACAATTTTACATGGTTTGAAGAGTTTCTTGAGGTGGGTATTGTGCAGTTAAGTTTTTTTGATACAGTTTGTGTCGATTGATGTTGAAATTGGACCTTTCTTGTGGTAGGATAGTGTTATTAGGCTTCAAGATTCCTATCTATAATGTTCAAATCTTGAAATTGCTCTTGTAGATTGTTGTGAGGATACATCTAATTTCCCAGATGCTTGTGATATTCCTAATTGAGATTTTTTGTGGATTTCAGTTGGTGATAAGCCTATTTTAAGCAATATACTTAAATAAAGTGAGGTTAATACTTGCCATAGGTGTTGTAGAATTCCACTTGACTACTTTCTTAACATGGGTTTGGTAGAGTCCAATTTCATTTTTCACGTCCCTAGTTTGAAGACTCTTTTCTTTGGCGGACTGTTGCTTATAGTTTTCTTTGAACATCTATCTATGCTACTTAACAGTCATTTGCCTCCACTATCTTGAAGTTTGGTTTTTGAATCCCTCATATTCAAGTGTGAAGGATTCAGGTAGCTGCTTTGTAATATCCCTTTGGTGGTAATTACAAATTCATCACAATTTGAAGATGCTAATTACAAATTCTTAAGTTTTACAAGGAACAATGGCTTTCTTAATGACGCTACTTATAGTATTGTTTTGGTAAATGTTTTTACAAGATAAATCAATAGGGTTGCTGTTTACATGTAGGAATATCCTGCGTTTTATAGGCTGAGAAAATAATTTTCAGCAGTTCTATCATGTATTCAGCTCCTGCGTACCTTTTCCGTGTTTACTTTTGATTGGTCTTGGCTTCTTGTTAGACGTGAGAATTTGGATAATTCTTCATTACTTCCCGTCTAGTGATAGTTTTCTTGATCAACATCTAGTGATAAGTGAATCGTCGGAACTATCTATGATCATGCATTTGATCATCAAGATTGTGTAAATTTTCCCTATATATCCCCCGAAAAGACTCGCTGCCTACTTTGCTGCCTCTTCATACTCAAAATTCCTTATTCAAGTTCTCTTTGATTGTAGAGGAGTTGGATACAGGGAAAGAGGTTTAGATTAGCATGCCCCAGATTGTTATTATTATTTAAGTTTCCATTGTTTTCATAGGCATTAGTACTTGAAAAACTTTACACTGAGTCCAAAGTTTAAGTTATATGAACTCCAGTACCTGTGCGTGTCTGAGTACCGGATTCATTTAGTTGAATATGAAGGACGCGAGGACAAGGCGCCACAGGTTATTTGATGCTGAATATTGCAGTTATGGATAGTTCTTCGGTAGGCTAGAATACTTAATGTGCAATCTCGATATGTCAAACTTTTACTCGTGTCAGGTAATATATTCCGGAATAGTCTTTGTAATATAGGTTTACGTCGCAAAGATTGTAAGATATCTCAAATTCAGTTTTTTGCAACTGCTCTATCTGCTATGGGAATAAGACATGACTTTTTTAAATTTCTCATTGAAATCTGTTTCATCAATCCAGGTCCTATCCGGTGAAAGACTAAGTGATACTGAACAAGATGATGGAGCCCAGCCTCTCACTTCAGAAGATATTGCAGACTCAAATGCTGCGGCAGTGGTAAATGAGAACCCAAAGACTCCATCTGTTGACAATGAAACCGCAACAACAAAAACTTCAAAGACTGAAGAAGAACAAAGTGATACTAGTAACTCACAGGAGAAGACCCTAAAGAAACCAGACAAGATAGTTCCATGCCCCCGCTGTAATAGCATGGACACGAAGTTCTGTTACTACAACAACTACAATGTCAACCAGCCTCGCCACTTTTGTAAGAACTGCCAGAGATACTGGACAGCTGGTGGGACCATGAGGAATGTTCCTGTGGGTGCAGGTCGTCGTAAGAACAAGAACTCGGCTTCTCACTACCGCCACATCACCATGTCAGAAGCACTTCAGAATGCTCGAGCAGATCTTCCCAACGGGACTCTCCACCCCAATGTGAAGCCCAATGGCACTGTTCTCACTTTTGGCACGGACTCTCCCCTTTGCGAGTCAATGGCTCAAGTTTTGAACATCGCTGAAAGCACAATGCGGAATTGTGCACGCAATGGGTTTCATAAACCGGAAGAGCAAAGGGTTCCTGTTTCTTACGGAGGTGGAGAGAATGGGGATGACCAGTCTAGTGGATCTTCAGTCACTGCTGCAAATTCAAAGGACAATGTTGGCAAAATGGGACCACACAATCCGATGATGCAAAATTTCAATGGCTTCCACCCACAAGTACCTTGTTTTCCTGGGGCTCCATGGCCTTACCAATGGAATCCGGCTCAGTGGAACCCTGCTTTCTGCCCTCCTGGCTTTCCTATGCCATTCTACCCTGCACCACCACCTTATTGGGGTTGTGCCATGCCGGGAACTTGGAATGTTCCTTGGGTAACACCGCCTAATTCTTGTCCAAACCAAACAGCTCCTAGTTCTGGTCCTAACTCCCAAACCTTGGGTAAGCATTCGAGGGACGAAAACATGGTTAAGCATACTTCATCCGGTGAAGAAGAGCCGCAGAAAGAGAATAGTCCTGAGCGGTACCTTTGGAACCCGAAAACTTTGAGAATTGACGACCTAGGAGAATCTGCAAGGAGTTCTATATGGGCAACACTGGGAATTAAAAATGATAAAGCGGATTCAGTTAGTGGGGGAAGTCTTTTCAAGGCTTTCCAATCGAAGGGTGGTGAGAAGAATCGTATGTCAGATACCTCTTCAGTGTTGCAAGCCAATCCGGCAGCATTGTCTAGGTCTCTCAACTTTCATGAGAGCTCGTAAGTTTGTAGCTTGGAAGATTTCTAACTTGCGGAAAGGAGTGGTTCCATTGATAGATTCAAATGACGGCGAGTTTGTTATGCGGGACTTATATATTGAGAATCAGCTCACGGAACACTCCAACTGGGAGGAGAGTGACGGTGAAGACCGAAGAGAGATTATAGATTAGCTGGAAGTAGCAACTGATATCTACTTTTGTTGTTTGGTTATAGTAAGAGCAGGTACCTTTCCATTTTGTGTAAATGGTTGTGCTGAGACTTTAGGTCACCATGTACATATTTTTGTATGAAACAGGGCAAACTACAGAGTGAGTTTATGTAACATAATCCCTAGTGTAGTAAAATAAATTTGGGAATAAAATTTCAGACCTTTTTCTGCCTCCATGAGTTATGCTATCCATTGGGTATGTAATAATTTCATCAATTGTGGTATTCGAACATAAAGCGTAGACCGGACCATGACTCTGTTCTGGAGGGAGACACCACAAATTGTTTAAACAAGTCCCTAATGGATCACCTTGATGTTCTTTTGAATGATTAGGGTATATGGAGCTCGTTTAGCAATCGTAGAAGAAATCCATCTGGGTATCGGGTTTCCTACAGATGAAGCGCGTTTAGCAATACTAGACGAAGGCATCGTGATCAACGATTACTTCTTGTAGGCCCGTCCTCTGTTTGTCCGTCCTCTGTTGGTATTTGGCAAGGCTTTTCTCTCATAGTGCAAAGGAGAAATACAGCAAAAGGTGGAAAGCTGAAAGGGCGAAGGTTCATGACTTCACACTAGATTTGAGTAAACTAGCATTGAATTATATAGGCCCTGGTTTCTTGTATTTTGTGGTCATAAATGGTTGATCAAAGTCACGAAGCTGGCCCTGACTTAAATCAGGTAAGCCGCGGCTTTAGGCCACATATTTTTATCAAAATTGGGTCTCGAGTTTGAGTTAAATTAATAATTACGTTAAAACGCTTTAAAGAAAACAAAACCAAATATTTTGCAAATATATTTTGCACACATATTGAGGCTCCCAAAATTAAGGGCGGCCCTGATTGATGAGCAACTATGTCTAGGTCCTCTAGGAATTGTAGTTGGTCTGTAATCCATAATGAAGACATTATGAGTATCCATTGGATTTCCTTCTTCAAAAACTACTACTCCCTCCGTCCCCTAAAGTTAGACACTTTTGGGACGGCGTGCCATTTCTAAATTGCATATATCTTTTAATTCATAATGTTTTATGTGATTTTCAAAACTTTGTTTAAAAGAACTAATTGAAATCTATCAAACGAGATCCATATTGCTTATATAAAACATTACGGATTCAAAGATATAGACAATTTTTTTGTAGGGCTGGAATAGTGAAAGTGTCTAACTTTCCGGGACGGAGGGAGTAAGAAACTTGGTCCGATTACATGGATACTTTCTTTTGTTATGGTCACTTAAAAGCCACCTTTTAAATTCAGATTTTTACTGTTTAGTACAGAAAACTATTCTTTAATTCCCATTAAACGGTGCCACTCCCGGGGTGGAGTCCTCGTTCCGCCACTGGTTGTCGTTGGATAAATTGTGGAATTCATAATGCCACTTCCACATAGAAAGGTGAAATTATTTTGATAAAATGATTTGGTTATACTATTAGCAAGTTGTTAAGGATTTGAGAGCTTGCATTACCTCATGGAGGCAAATCAAGAAATCTGATGGGAATAGTCAACAAGTATCTTTCGGCTTATAGTTTAGACTGGTTGGTTGAACCATTAGGTTAGCATTAAATAATTTAAATTCCTTGTAAAGAAAGGCTCTTGTTGTTTGTTTTGTGTACAGGGGCATGCATGCCCTGTTGATCCTGTATAGATATTGTTTGGTTTTTTCCGATGAAATTAATATATTTAGTATATATTTTAATAGTTTGGTGGTCAAAACTTGGAGAAAATTTTGGGTGCAAATAGGATACCGCGAACGTGGTGTCCGAGCGCGCATCTCAGTTGTCCAAAAGTATTCTTTTGGACGGTCCAGATTTCTCCCTCTCTCCTCTCTCTCCTTTTTCTCTCTCTAAAATCCGGTCCGTCCAAAACACTTTTGGACGGTCAAATTGCACGCTGGGTACTGCCACGTGATACCGAGCCAACATCCAAATTTTTCTCCAAAACTCGAGGTTAACAATCTGTTGATCTGTTCTCTCTTAATTTTTAGTTTTAAAATCTCTAAGGCAGGGCGGCTCCGCCCTTTTATAAGGGTGGTCACTTGAACACCTTCAAGAAAATTTTTTGTTTAGAAATATATGTAAAAAATTTAGTTTTAGTCTAGTATAGTAATTGTGAAACACCCTACTCCCAAATATTGAACACTATACTAAAAAATATTTGAACACCTAACTCAACAAATCAGCCCACAAATCAATTTTTTGTAAACAACCAACTAAAGTTTAAATCTTCCCGTAGATGGTCAATGTACACTTCTCTAAAGCCTTTTATATTTTATACTTATTATATATTATATGTGATAAATTTATATCGAATTTTGTTTGAACATTTATACTATGAACACTCATCAATCCTAGTAATTCACAATAGAATCCTTAATACATCAGTTCAAAATAAAGTGCACACTCTTTACGACAAAAATTAGGAAGATCATGAAAAAAATATCTTGTATTGATATCGTCCTATAACTTCTCTCTAAGCAACAATCAAGTGTCTATATAAAAAAATAAATATCCGTGCGAATCTATTCAACACACAAATTTCTACAATAAATATATACAGTATTAGAGTATTTATCCACCGATTTAATTTTACTTGATCCAATAACATAGAATTCGCCAAAAAAGTGACATCTTATGCATTTTCATATATGTTATTTGCCCTCATTATTCACAATAATAGATGAAAAATTTGTATGTATATACTAGTTAGTAGAGCTAATAGAGTTAAGGTAAATGTTGAACTCCCTATTCAAAATTTCTGGAGCCGCTACTGCTCTTAGGTGCTATTAACTCTTATAAACAGTTGTTTAACCAACAATTTTGTTTAGTAGGAATACATATTAAGCATAATCAATACTCCCTTTGTCCCTTTTTAAGTGTGTTGCCATGTAATTCCAACTTATTTTCTCTCACATCAACTTTTACATCTACTGTCCACTACTTACCCTTATCAATATAATGTAATATCCATTAACTTTTCAAAAAGGAATCTACTTTTAAGGGCAAAATAGGAAATGTACCCACTAACTTTTCAAAACACACACTTATTAAGGGATAACCCAAAATGGAAATTTCTACACTATAAAAGGGACGGATGGAGTAAAATTTTGGTAAAATAAGAACAAAACTAGTGCACTATATATTTTAAAAAATTACTCCTACTATTGTTTGTTTATCAACGCATCACATACGTCAGGCACATACGTCACTCTCTTATTCGTAAGAAAGATTTTGTAATTATAAGGAATATGAGTATAAAATTTCAAGTAGGAGGTTGTAAGGGGTCTTTTTGACCGCCTACCAAAAACAAACAAAAAGGTGTCTTTTTTTGACCAAAACTAATTTCAAGGCGCAACTTAAAATGATTAGAAAATGACAATTGATCATAGTATAATTATTGAACACATGAGTGGCGGAAATTGGCCCAATTAAGTTAATCCCAGGAGGCTTGCCTAGTAGTCAAGGCTTGGCAAGAGTTAAAAGTATACTCTCTCGGTCTCTCCTAACGTCTAATAATGTTTAAAATATCTTAGGTACTATCAACTTATTTGGGGATCAGTAGTTCATGCAGAGTTTTTCTATGGCTTCAAATAGGTACTGGCTAGTGGACGGTGAAATTAGATTTTAAACAAACGATCTGAGCCGTACATTAATTTTAAAATAGTTTTTTGAGTTTTTTTTTTTGCAAAAATTTAGCTCAATTGGAAATCTAATAGTGTTTGATCCAATCCTCCAATGTCCCTTCAAAATTCATTAAGAGTTTAGGATTCTAAATTCTGAATGCAGAAATGGAGGATTAGATCATGCACTCCAATGATCTGAATTTTTTAAAAGATATTCGAAAGAATTTTTTTGAAAATTATTGAATGACTCAGATCATTTTTATGATACTCGGAAGTGGATCCCACATGCTGATTTGTATGTGTAGCACTTCTGTCGTAATATTATGAACAAATTATATGTAATTTTAAATAGCAATTTGTTGCAAATGATGAAGTCCTACTATAACCACAATCAGTACACACAATTTTGCACACATTCAGGAGGTGTTCCGCTAAGGTAGCTTATTGACTTTAATTTTTCACGATTTTTTATGTGATGTATTATGGGAGAGTGACTGTCTCAAGTTTAAGAATAAACTGGCTTTTTGGTTTTTTTGAGTTAATGGAATAGGACTTCAATGCTAAAGTACTCTTAACGTATGGCGTGGCCAATTTATAAACTGTTAGTATGTCTTTTCCTGGTCAATATTATACTCCATATTATGATGGAGAAAATGTTGTCTTTTCTTGGTAAAATACTAAAATGTTGTGTCATTTTCTTGATATAAAATTGCCGTTGCAACTTCTCATGCATTCTTATTCTAAAAGTCAACAAAACACGGTATCCTGTACAAGGCGGGGCACCATAACTATAATATTTCTCCTAGTTTTGTAGGAGTACATAAATAGTCCTGTATTTCTCTCGTTCAGTAAGAAACGGGATCTGGGACGTGTAGCGAGATCCCTCGGCTATCCAATCGGTGACCGATGGTCCAGATAAATTGGGATTAAATTAAATATAAAAATATTTTTTTAAAATATAAGATGATCCGGATCGTTAGTCGCCGATCGAATGGCCGAGGGAGCTCACTACATGGATATATCACGAACTTGAATGAGTCATGAAACTACACATCACCTTCTTCTAAGCTGTTTGTTAACAAAGGTATGGAGAAAGGGACTGATTCAAGCGCCAAGATTCGTTCGGTTGGTTATAGACTTTGCTTTCCACACAAATTGACTAAGGTTCGATTCTTGGGATTAGGTCACGAGAAAGAAATTTTCTAATGAACATTTTAGTCCGGACGTTGCTTGCCGATTGGGGAAGAGATTCGTCAATGTACGTTCAAATTGACCCGAACAACCCTAATCATCGAACCAAAAAATATAGAACGAGTCAACATCAAGAATCGTATAACCCGTAAAAAAAGGCATTAAAAATCTTGACCCTTCACGTCGGTCGTGTGATACCCTCTTTTTTGCCATCAATAATTCACTATTGCAATTTTTTTTTTTTGGGTAAGTAATTCACTATTGCATTGACCCCCACCCCAAACTAAATTCCATGATCTTATATTCTTATTGAAAAGACATGGAAGAAACCTAATAGCCAATTACGTCGTTTTTTGGTTAAAATATAGGAGTGTATGTATATATATATATACATACATACAGTGCACTTCCAGTCCGGACATCCGGACTGGAATAAAATCCGGACCTTATGGTTCTGGATCAAATCTCAACAATCCGAACCGTTAGATGTGTTCAAAACGTGTTTTTAAGGTTCATTGGAAGGATTTGTTAAAAAAAAACACTCGGAAGGGGTTGATCGGATATAGCGTTTTTTAAAAAACTGCTCCAATCAACCCCTTCCGAGTGTTTTTTTTAACAAATCCTCGCGTTAGACCTTAAAAATACGTTTTAAACACATCTAACGGTTTGGATTGTCGAGATTTGGTCCGGAAAGTGACGAAAACACAGTGGTCCGGATTTTATTCCAGTCCGGACTGGAATTGCACTGTATATATATATAAACACAAGTAGTGTAGCATAAGGCACATGTAAACCTATATAATACTTACCCAAAAAAAAAAAAAAACCCTATATGATACTGACGCACAATGGTAATTTCAAAATGCTGAGCTCTCTATATATTTCCTTAGTCTCTGTAGCTTAATAGTTGACCAGGTCAGAACATTGACGATCCTATCAGAAGAAGACACGCGTCACCTATAGAATTGCGACACGTGGTAGAGTCACGAGTGACCCTGCTCGGATTACCTCACTAGTAGGCCTAGCGGGACGCGGGTGCTACGGCCTCCACGAACAGCGGAAGAAGGCACGCGAAAGGACAGTATGGGTTAGTGCACCCACACTTTATACAATGTCAATAGTCATATAAGGGCTTTACTAAATTAGAGCATGCCACTCTTGTATTTTCTTTGATAATAAATAAATTTCAATTTTCATCCATCATTATTAACTTTCTTTCCATAACTTTGACAGTTTTGCAATTGTTGATTCATAACTTACATTAATGCGACGCTTACACCCTCTGAGTTACACCTAGGTTTTTTTTCTTTCAACAGTCACGGAAATAAAAGAGAGTCACTAATAGAACTATTTGATCCCTACAAAAAAGTTGGAGATCAATTTGTAACAATACTTTGCAATGTACATTGATAAATGTAAAGGTCATTTATTAAATAAAAAAAAAAGTGCAGAGGAAGTCCTTGTGCTTATTTTCAGAGACATGTTAAAACTAAGTTACAATAGTTTTTGCTATAGATATACACTTAACAATGTACATTGATAAATGTAAAAGTCATAAATGTGAAAAAAAAGGGTTGTCATTTTGCTTATTTTCAGAGACATAGGAGTAATATGTAAACTAAGTATAATGTTGTTATAATCGGTGGCGGCTCTAAGAATTTGTATCCGGGTGTTTAGAAGTTCCCTTAGTTCTACTTGTAATATCCTATATTTTCTTAAAATATGTTTTGATATTTATTGTTTTTTTTTTTTTTTGGTTCATAGTTTGACTACATTTTTTTATGCATATGTTTTTTTAGTGAATTTCAGGGACGAAATTATTTTGTTTCTTTGCGGATAATCTTTTGGGAAAAGATGGGGTATCGTTTTACATTTATCCTAGATTAGGTTTCTTAATTTGAGCCAACGGTAAACCGGCGTATAACCAAACAAAAACAAGTTAAGGTCATGAATTCATATTTGACACCTTTAGACCGTCTAGACGTGGAGAGAGAAGGCAAAGCATGGATTGATTTGTGGGGATTTTTCGGGGTAGGAGTTCATTTAATTTTGGACTGGGAGTTCATTCATATTTAAGTTGGGTGTTCAAAAGAATGACTAATCTAAAACTTTTATATGTATTGTAAGGAATTTTTTTTTATTTTTTGGGTGGTCATGTGACCATCTTGCACAATCTATAGAGTCGCCAGTGGTTGTGGTACAATAAAAATAAAAAAATTCACGACTATGACCAATACCAATGTAGTGCCCTGATTATGTTAAGTTTTTTGGTCCGCCACTGAATGGAATTATTGGTAGATCCAATCAAACATAAATTCTTAAATTGCATTGCCTAAAGTAAAGCGCATCCTTGTACTTTAACCATTGCGTTGTACTGCTTTGTTGGCACTAGAACCTGTCACAAGACTCACAACTAAAATTTAGGTCTCCAATAACGAGAAATTGTTCAATGTCCCTAGAGCAAAGTCAAGCACGAATAAAGGACCATACAAATATATAAGGTCCACTCTTAAGTGTGTAGACCCAGGGCCGGCTCATAAGTTTTGGAGGCCGGAAGCGAACCCCTTGAATGAGGCCTGCCTATATTTTTATACAAAAATTGATTGACTAAGTGTTTCAAGGTATGCGGCTTATTTTTCCCGTGGAAAACTTTTAAAGTCATAGTGAAAGGGCCTCAAGGTATGCTTCGTATTTTTCCCGTCGAGAGTTCAGTGCTGCGTATGTTTTCCACCATTTGGTTGTTTAAAGTTAATTACTTTCCCTAATTTTGCTATTGGGCCTAGTATATATATATGTAGGGGTCTAAAAATTTGGAGACCCTAATTTTTAGTATTTTTTGGAGGCCAGAAGCCCATGCTTCTCTCGGCTCTCCTATGAGCCGGTCTTGTATAGACCCCAATATTTTGCTGGTCTAGATTAGTGCTCAGCCCTAGGGGCATTGAATTAATAAATACAAACTTTAAAATGGAATGGTAAAATGAGTCAATAACCAGAAACACTCATAATCAGAAACCAAAATAAACATGTTCCAATCACTGAGTTGGAATCTTATTCTAACCAAGGATTCCTTCAGTATAAAACCACAAGACCATCAGTATAGTCCTGTCATCTTGGAATAGAAGTGAAGGTTATGTATACTGTATAACCTCCTTCACCGTCTCCAAACACGTAAAGCGAAACAATAATTAAAGCATGAAAATTGAGGCGTGCTGATATAGCCAGTGTGGGAGCCGGAAGTGCTAGTGCTGGTGCCGGTGGCTCTGAGGGGAATAAGATGTTGCCCGGGCAGTTTTTACTTTTGTACTCATTTCTAGTGTTGTAGTTACAATTCAGCAACACCCCATTGGCAGAAGCGCAGAAAAAAACCTCGTGCAACTGATTCCTGCCATGAAGATCTGTGTTGCATTTTATCTCAGTGATTGCATCGATTTGGTTTTGAATAAATAGCTGTTGGGAAATTGCGAGTCGCATAAAGTTGATTTATATCAGGTGATAACCCTGAAATCAAAAACAAAGAAATATAATGAGTCTGGAAAACAAATGAAAATTTGGAGGTAAGGAGAGGATTCAACAAAAATTATGCCATGTTAATTTGCGGAAAATTCTATGGTACGCCCTCTTGAAAAGGGTACACCCCATTATGTATGTTTCATAGTTGTTACGTATAATTTTGGTGATGTACTCTGAGGTTCTTTCAAGGAACGGTGATGTTCAATGACTTCGCATGATGTTGTCCTTCAGAGGCAAGTCATCGTGATGAGATAGACATATCTTGGCGAAGGGTAGCTTCTTTCATCCAATATATAGCTTCTTCCTCTATATAACGGCTAATCACTAATCAATAGAGACGAGCTACCTGAGGTAACGACCTAACTAAAAGAATGACATTTGCTTCTGTTAGAACTTTAAGCAGAATACCTTACTTGCACTTGTATCTCTTTAAGGAAGGGAATTTTACCTGTTATATTGTTACATATTTTTTGGTAAATTCCTGTGAATCTGTAAATAGTGTAGTGGGCCGAAATAAAATGCTCGAAGGGGCTGGCAACGTCTCGGATTGAAAGCCCGGTGGGCCGGAGGGCACAAACCCAACCTACAATCGGGGACGTGCTTAAATGCTGCCCGAGTCCAACTAAACTGTCTCGGAACCGACTCGGTCTAAACCAACGTGTCGGCCAGAACGAGTTTGTCTTGGCCGAGCCACCGTAGATCAACTGGGTCGGTCGAACCGGAAGAGTCAGGAAGAATCGAGAAGATATGACGTCTTCTGATGTCATCTGAAACGGTTAAGTCACGTGGCAGCCTCGCTCCAGGACCACATGGTGCAACGAGTTACAGGCTTACGTCGTGATGATTGTGCCCAAACGGTTATGACACGCGTCGAGCTGTGATTTGGGAGATCCCCATGCAACGGAATGAACGTGATTGCGTGACGTCTGGGGACGTCACCGGTAACGAATGACCAAGGTGCCCCCATACTTGGAGCACCTATATATAAAGGAGGAGGAGAAGCCCTGAGGTACACACACAACCCTACTCAATACTTCACTTCTCTCTGACTTCACCTCCCTCAATCTCTCACTAGACCGTCGGAGTGCCTTCCCTGGCCAACTTCCGGCCAGGTTGGGCGCTAACGCCGAGTTTTACGTGTGCATGTGATTCAAGAGACGAGAGACCCAATCCCTATCGATGAAAGAGAGTCCAAAGAAGGTCCGTCGGAATTCAGGACACCACAATTGGCGACTCTGCTGGGGAACTTAACCCAGAATCCGGTGTTCATCCGTCGCATTTGACCTTCTACGCCTCTCTCTCCACCACCTTCTACCTCGATCATGGGAGGAGAAAACCACCCTCAGGATCCTAAAAACCCCAACCACCCTTCGTCCTCCGCCGTCGATCCAAAAAACACCCCTCACATGTCTGTTGGAAAGTTCACCGGACTCAGTCCGAGTCCGGACCAGCAAACGATTCAAGTCCTGAGTCAGCGTTTAGAACAACGCGATGCCGAGATGGAAGCCATGAAGGCGCAGGTGGCAAAACTCTCGGAGGCAATGAAGAAGAAGACAGTTGCGGAGGCAACCGCCACCTCTCACGGCGACGGCGGTGGGAGGAGGCGCTCCGCTAAAGACCGGATCTCTCACCCCAATGAGATAGCTCAAAATCGAGCTCTCGTGCTTCGGCATGGGAGTACATCAATCGAGCACTTCTCAAAAGGAGATCGGATCCAAACCTCTCACCCGAGGTCGACTCAGATCTCGGAATCAAGCGCCAGGTCTCCATTCTCTCGCCTCTCACCATCCCATGAGACGGTATACTGCTACGAGAATGGGGAGTTTATCCCTATCTACCCAAAGAAGGTCCGTCGGAATTCAGGACACCACAAATAGTAACGTGAATATTGAATTTAAAAAAAAAACCCATAACGGGTCATAACAAACAATCTATTTCTGAATTACCAAAAACAAAAAATACCAAAATCATAGTAGGTAACTAGGTCACCGAAACCAGTGATGTGAAACCTTCATCAAACGACAGTGTGTAACTTGACTAAAATCATATCTAACAAGTAGCAAAAATATCATACATAACAACTACAAAAAATGTACATAATGGGGCGTACCATACGCCCCTCCCGTGTTTGCTCATACCTTTGCCAATGAGTAGTTCAAGGAGAGACCCAACTTCTTCCGTTATGTCAATTGCAGTATCAAAATACAATTTAGGGGTCATGCCAGAGAGACATCTCCCATGATTCTTCCATTCTTTAGACCAGACTTCGTAATCGGCTCCGAATAAGTTGGGCCATTCATGCTTAAGCTCATACCTTTTATAATTCACCTGAGAATAAAAGCAAAGGAAAAAAATAGGAAGCCAAAAAATTTACCCCAAAACCAACATAAGAGTTAACATTATGCTTTGTTTGGAACTTGAGAAAAGAAACGAAAAGGATGAGAGTTTTTTTTCTCTTTTTTCTCCATAGTTTTTTATTTTGGTTTCTAGAGGAAAAAGAACGGAAATTGTTTTGCAATCATTCCATTTACTCTCTCTTAACTTTTTTTTTTTGGGACCATATATCCATTAACTCAGAAAAGCCCTAAAGAGCTACAAACGCCAAATCGGAACCCTCCGTTGGGACAAACCCACAACGGATTAAACGGGTTATCCATGTGATTTGGATAACCCACCTCTCACTTCAAAACCCACCTCCCCAGTCTACTCCCCTCTCAATTGACTCCTTTCTCTCATTCAATCGTTCACACTTTATGGCCGGATCACCGAGGAGAGCCCAGAGAAGGTGACGGATTTGCACTTCTTTTCTATCTTGATCTAAGAATCAGGTTTACTTAACATATCAAATAAAAGATCCGTCATTACAAAAAAAGAAAAAAGAAAAAAAAGAAGAAGATCCGCAACATGTAAAAATCCGATTTGGGAAGGTAAAAGAAGTGGGTGAATTGGGCTATTGTTAAAAAAAAATATTACATATGTTTCAATTCTGTTATTCATATGAAATTCGGGTTTTCGTATTGGTTCCAAATGAGGGAATCGAAGGAGATTCGCCCAATAATTTTTCCTGTTCATTATAATTTTCATTCATTTTTCTCTTTGAAATTCGGGTTTTCGAAACATAGAAACAAAAACATCCAAAGGAGTAATTAAGAAACAAAGGTGGTTAATTAATACCTCTTTCTTTGATAGCAAAGTCCCATGATCACAATATGGAATTGATTTACGAATTAAGAATTCAAATTCCCTGAAAACGTACGTAGCATGTCAAAATTTACGTAGAAATCATATAAAGTCCTTCCAATTAGGACTGTAATAAGTCTGGTCCTAATTAAAATGTTGCTTCTGATAAGGAGACAGGTTGGGAAGAGGAAAATTTCTTTGAAAGTTCAAACCTTTTCTTAACTATATCAAACGTCTGCTTCTCTCATTGGTTGACTTGGCTAAATTGTTCCTCTCTCTATTCAAGTGCTCCTTCCGTCCCAATGATAGTTTCTTTTGGGATTGCGCGTCATTTTCACCGGCTTATATCTGTTAGTTTGTAATATTTTTTTTGTGGTTTAAAAAACTTTGTAAGTATAATACAATTAATTAAGATCCATCAAACAAATTCATAATGTATATTTTTTGAGATTCATATTAATTGATATAAGCCGTTCGAAATCACATACGGTCACAAAATGGGCTATCATTTTGCACTTTGTTTCAGAATGATAAAGTGGAGTATTATATAACCACAATCAGTACACAAATTTTGCACACATTCTTTATTGTATGGAAATGCTAAGGTACACCGTATAGTGTGGCTAATTTATATACTGTTATGCCTTTTCATAGTCAAAATATATTATCAATTTTGTAGTGAATATTATATATGATGGAGAAAATATTGTCTTTTATTGATAATTGTTGTGTCATTTTCTGTACGAGTTTTCTTATGCCATTTGTGGTTTTTATTACTCTCTCCGTTCCATTTTAAGTGACCCCTTTGGGAAACGTGTATGTTTGTGGATGTTAAAAAATTTACTTTAATAAAGAATGTTTTTAAATTTTTTACACCAAATTAGAGCACTTTAATTTGGTATAAAACAAATTAAAAAATAATATAGAGAAATGTATTTTATAGGGTTTCGAAATTACACGTATTCCCATAGTTTTCTTATGCCATCTTGATAATTACCGTTTCAACTTCTCATGAGGTTATACTTGAGCATTCATATGCTAAGAGCAATGTTACCAATCTCATACCGGCAAGCGTACCGGTTTCTTGACTGGAACGGTACGTACCGGTACCGTTTTGGTTTTGAAGCAATAATTATTTTAATTTTTAATATATTTTTAGAATTTAATATGTGAAATAATAGATAATTTTTGTAATAAAATTACATAATAAAAGCCCATAGAAAAATATGGAATCTATTTTCTCTATGTTTGTCCAAATATTAAATCCGTTAGTAGCCCAAAAAGAATAAGCAAGCCCATTATAATATGAAACTTACAAGCCCAACTAAGTTGGAGCCCAAAAGAATAAAGTCTGTAAACAAAAGTAACCCTAAATTTTAAATGGGAAGCAGCGGTCCCTCTTCTCCTTTCGTTGCAGGCTTGCAGCAGTCCGTCTTCTCTTCTACGGCGATCATCTTCACGCAGCAAGCCAGCAACGGTTCTCTTCCAAATCATACCTCTTTCCTCTTCCTTTCTTCTCCCTCTTCTCCTTCTTCAGACATCAATGATCATCTTCAATGAGCATCCGCGCGTATCATTCTGTACCGGACGAGATCCGGAAACTGGCCGGAACGACCGGAACAGAGCGGTATGTTGGGCGGAACGGAACATAGTGAAATACATACCGTTTTTGCTCCGGTACGGGACGAGATTAATAGCATTGGCTAAGAGTCAACAAAACACAGTAACCCTGTACAAGGCGGGGCACCAAAGCAATCCATTTTGTCTTTATTCGAAAATATTTTGCTTTAGTTGGTTTCGCGTAGATTTTTGTGAATTATTAGTTTATTTCAATGAGAGAGGAATCTAAAAAGTCAAAATTATTATCAAAATTTTAAAAAGTTCACTAAACACAAAAATAATCTAATTTTTTTTGTGGATTATTGAATTATTTTTGTCCTTATTCACAAAAATTTTAGTTAGGGTAATAAGTTTTTACCAATAATTCACAAAAACTCGATGCAAAACTAACAAAAACAAATTTTTTTGAATAAAAATAAGAAAGTGGATTATTTTTTTCAAAGGACCTCTTTGGATGTTCATCTCATTCAATAGGAAATGGAGATCACGAACTTGGATGAATCAGGAAACTACAAATCACCTTCTTCTAAGCTGTTTGTTAATAAAGGTATGGAGAAAGGGAGCGATTCAAGTACCAAGATTCGTATGGTTAGTTATGAGTTTGCTCTTTATAAAATTGATTAGGATTTGATTATTGGAATTAAGCCACAAGAAAGAAATATGTAATGTACTACTTTTTAGTGTATAAGTGGATGGCCTGCCGATTGGGGAAGAGATTCGTAAAAATATGTGCAAATTAACCCAAATAACTCTGTCCATCGAGCCAAAAAAATAGAGCGAGTCAGCTTCAACAAGCGTATGACCCCCAAAAAGGCATCAAAAGTCTTGACCAAACACGTTGGTCGATCGTGTCAAAAACCTGCCCTTTTTTTGCCATCAATAATTAACTATTGCATTGACGCCACCAAGGGGGTCACGCGGGGCACGTGCCCCCACTGACCCCGCGCAAAACTCAATTTTTTATTTATTTATATTATATATTTAGCATAATTATGTAATAAAAATATTGTATTTAATATACAGACTCATATATATCTCAAAATCAAAATGTAGAATTAATTATGTGCTCATTATATATATATATATTTATAAAATGTATGTATTATAAACATTATAATTCATAATAAATGTCTTAATTTAGTAAGATTGTTGACTAAAAAAAAAATTACACGATTATAATAATAAGGTGCCCCTATTGGGTTGGATTCCTGGATCTGTCACTGGACGCCACCCTTGAATTCCATGATCATATTGAAAAAGACAATGACATGGAAGAAACCTACAGTAACCAATTATGAAATTCGTGTGAGGGGACCCGGTAATTAAAATGGAGTATTAAACAAAAATAGATAACGCTAATAGTAGTCAATAGTGTTTTGCTCTTTCAAGTTGAAGTTTCTCACTTCGTACCTGGATGTGTACAACCAAAAACAACGATTGGCATGATTTTAATAGATACTTGATCAAGTAGCTATTGATCAAGTATCTATTGAAGTACCCCATTATCTTATGAAAAATGACTCACCAACATGAAAGCTACTACTTTTTTGTTTGGGTAAGTAAAAAAGAAGAAGCATGGTGCCGTTCTTAATGACTTTGGCCTCGAAACCATGCTTGACAAGTTGATGGAAATCGTTGTACGCCCTATGTCCAGAGTTTTCTTTAGTACGCCTAATTTCATGATGACAGTGTTAGTTATTGGGTTAAGTTTCAGAGATATTTGTTTAGTTCTATTGAATTGTGAGTAGATAAGATGAATGCTTCATGAATTGCGACAATTTAAAATAGGTCGAAGTTTGTTTGATTTGAATTTTGATTAAGCATGTGTACTTGGATTCGCCCCTGCATAGCACGAATTTGATGCTAGTATATATATATATTTATATATATATATATACTAAGGAAGAGAATCTTATAAGGGCTCCCTTACATAGCTTATGTAAGAGATTTTTCGTTCGAGATTGAATTTCAACAATCCGAGACGATCCAAACCGTTAGATGTGTTTAAAATATTTTTTTAAGATCCAACGCGAGGATTCGTAAAAAAAAAATACCCGGAACGGCTTGATCCTATCAGTTTTTGAAAAAACGCTATATATAACGTTTTTATCGAAAAATGCTCGGATCAAGCCCTTCCGGATATTTTTTTTATGAATCCTCGCGGTGGACCTTAAAAAACACATTCTAAACACATCTAACGGTTCGGATTGTCGAAATTCAATCTCGAACAAAAAATTCCTTACATAAACTATGTAAAGGAGCCCTTATAAGATTCTATTCCTATATACTAATACCATTTATTTATACACGAAGGTGTACCGTAAGGCACATGTAAACCTATACATTGATTGACGATCTGAATGTGGTGTCAGGGTACCACGTGGACTATATCCTATTTTTACCAAAATTTTCTCATTATAATAGTGCCACACAAGGGTAATTTCAAAATGTTGAGCTCTCTATATATTTACTTACTATGTAGATCAATAGTTGTCCAGGTCAGAACATTGACCATCCATCCTGTCAGAAGAGGGGAAAAAAAAGTGACAGAGAACTATTTGATTTCTATAAAACAAATTCGAGATTAATGACACAAAAGGCAAACTTTAAAATGGAATGGTAAAAGGAAGATATAACCAGAAACATTCACCACATAATTGGAAACCAAAATAGTCCCGCTCCAATCATTGAATTGAGAATTTTGATCTTACTTAGAGGTGTCGAATGGGCCGTGCCGTGCCGGCCCAACCCATTTATTTTGTGCCTAGCGTGCTTCGTGTCGTGCCATGCCGGGCCCATTTAATAACCGTGTCGTGTCATGCCGTGCTTTTTTGAAATATCCTCGGCCCAGTCACGGCCCACCACAATCCGTGTCGTGTCATCCTGTGCTCGTGCCGATTCTCGTGCCCGTGCACAAGCGAGCCTTGTGAAGCTAAAAAATACTCTTTTAATGCCTCCGAACTAAGTATTGTCTTCCGATCACGTGGTTGTCAATATCCGATGATTTCCAACTATGGTGGAATGATAAAATAAGTGAAACGTGAAATCATAACGGTTCAGATCGATCATTGTAAAAAATAAACTCAACAATGGCCTTTATAATCTACATGTTCAACTTACTTAATGATAGACTAAGTCTTGCATAGTAGTTGAACGTACAACAACTATATGACCGCAACACAATCCTGACGATCGTAATCATTGATTTTGTTGTGCTTGTTGATTATATCACTCATACAAATTTTTGGTTCGATCAGGTTTACAAAGTGTCTTCATCGAAACGCGATTGATAGTTAACTAAGTATTATGCAATAGTTGAATGTACAGTACCTACACGACTGCAACATAATCATGATAATCAAGATTGTTGATTTTGTACTGTTTGTTGATTAAATCATTGACGTAAATTTTTGGCTCGATCAGGATTAGAAAGCCCCTTCATCGGGACACAAATTCAGTAGGGAAATGATGTTTTTCGTCAGATCAAGTGTCTAACAAAAACGTAATTACTTTATATTTTGCAAAATTTACCTAATTTCCTTAAAATATAATATTCTTAGGATAGAAGTTAAATTTTTTCTAAAAGAATGGTTATAAAACTAAGATAATGGCATTTTTAAAAAGGACAAAAAAAATAGGGTATAAATGACACAGTTTTATGTTTAAAGAAAGTTCCTTGTTGTACCCTTTATTTTAGGCAATTTATAAGTGCCTTAACTGATTGTGGAAAACATAAGTTAAGCATTCAAAATTAGGAATTAAATTTGAAAGTTCTCTATTGAATTAATTTTATTTGTCATTATACGTGTTTGTGCCGTGCTTCATGCTTCGTGTCGTGTCATATCGTGCTCGTGCCGTGCTCCATGTTTCACCGTGCCCATGCCTCACCGTGCCCTTGCCGTGGGCTAAAAAATGATGTCCCAGCCTGGCCCACCTTAGCGTTCGTGCCGTGCCGTGCCAGGCCGATACCGTGTCGTGCCGTGCCGACGATAAACGTGTCGTGCTCGTGCCGGCCCGGCCCGTTCGACACCTCTAATCTTACTCAAGTGGTGGTGAGTTGGAATCTCTTTCTAACTAAGGATTCCCTCCGTATAAAACCACAAAACCATCAATATAGTCCTTTGATTTTAGAATCGTAGTGAAGGTTATGTATATCGTATAACCCCCTTTATCATCTCCAAACACATAAAGCGAAACAATAATTAAAGCACGAAAGTTGAGGCGCGCAGATATAGCCAGTGTGGAAGCCGGAAGTGACAGTGCTGGTGCCGGTGGCTCTGAAGGGAATAAGATGTTGCTCGGACAGTTTCTGCTTTTGTACTCATTTCTAGCGTTGTAGCTACAATTCAGCAACACTCCATGAGTGGAAGCGCAGAAAAAAACCTCTTGCAACTGACTCCTGCCATGAAGATGTGTGTTGCATCCTATCTCAGTGATTGCATCGATTTTGTTATGAATAGTTATTGGGAAATCGTGAGTCGCATAAAGTTGATTTGTATTAGGTGATAGCCCTGAAATCAAAAGAAAATGAAAGATTAAAGGTAAGGAGGATTTAATAAAAATAATGTCGTTTTTGTGGAAAAATTTAAGGGCGTACCGTACCCCCAGTATGTATGTTTGGTAGTTGTTACGTATGATTTTGGTGATTGTTACATATTTTTTGGGTACATTTCCATGAATAGTGACGTGAATTTGTAAGATAATAATGTGAACAGTGAATTTTTTTAACAAGTACCAAAATCACATGTAACAAGGTTATCGAAAACAGTGATGTGAATAGTGTATCCATAACGGTGTATAACATGACCAAAACCATAAGTAATATATAGTAAGTACCAAAATCATACTACATAATAACTACAAAAAATATACGTAATGGGATGTACCGTATGCCTCATTATAAGGGTTCATATTGTAGCGTTCTCCCGTGTTTGCAATTATAACTTTGGCTTTGAGTACTCAAGAAGAAACCCAACTTCTTCCCATTATGTCAATTATAGTATGAAAATACAATTTAGGAGTCAAGCCAGAGAGACGTCTCCCCTCTTCTTCCATTCTTTCGACCACAAAATTGTATAGTGGATTTTCGATAAATTACCGTGAACAGTAATGTGAATCTGTTAATAGTAACTTGAATAGTGAATTTTTAAAAAATTCATAAGGGGTCATAACAAGTACCAAAATTATAAGTAACAAGATTACCGAAACTAGTGATGTGAATAATGAATCCATAACGGTGTGTAACTCGATCAAAAAAACTTGACCAAAATTATACCTAACAAATACCAAAATCATACATACAACTACAAAAAGTGTACGTAACCCCATTACAAGGGGCATACTATAGCATTATTGCTCTAATTGCTTGATGTATATAAGTACAAGTTTTCCCTGTGATTTATAAGGACTCAAAAGGTTGTTAGGTTATGGACTAGTAACATAGTTAATTGAAGCCGATCAAATAAAAAAAAAACATAGTTATTTAAATTTTTGCTCTTAGTTATCAAAGCATCAAATATTTTTCAAGCAGCAGAAGTGAAGATTCACTGCAGCCATTGACATAAACAGTTAAGCCACTTAAACTAAAATAACATTGTATCATCAAGATATGATCCCGACTTTATGAAAAACAGGCAAGGGAACTCTGAAAAACTCAAGTGGAATCCAGCAAAATGCCTTAATTCAAGTCTATAAGATCTATTAATTGGAACAACTAAACTATCACACACAAAGTAGGCTGTGACCCCTACAATTCAAAACATTCCAACAGTGCCTCTTATGCCCTGGAATCAAAGCTTATTTTATGAATCTGTTGTTTCTTCCTATTTAGAACAATGCATAGGCGATGAGATATGAATGGGGTGTAAGATTCTGACCCGGGCATCACATAGAGGACGTTATCCACCAAGCCAACCCCTTTGTCTCAAATACTTTGTTTCTTGAATAGAACAATTTTCTGTTCATTCAATAACGTTTTTTTTGTCACCAAAATTCATCCATTTTTAGATGATGAGGTGGATTCTTTATGAAAAGACAAATGTGAGGTAAGCTGACAGCCTGAAACAAATATATTGTCCCTCCATTACAAAAGGTAAGTCCCTTTTTTTAGAGTTTAATACACTAAAAGGCTATAATCAGGAGATATTGAATTCCATTTTTGCCGTTTTATCTTCACTTTCAAAAGTATTCATAACTATTTTTCTAGTTGGTACAAAGTTCACGTAAAAGAGGACAATTGGGAAAAACCTAAAGATTTTACATTCTTTGACTTCCAAAGTTCACATGTTTTTGGGACAAGCTAAACTGAAGGATTGGACACAATTTTATTGAGGCAGTACAAACAGGACAAGCTAGAGTAGAAATCCAATAGGGGAGAGAAGAAAAAATCACAATCAAACCAAAAACATACCTACCGATCTTATCTAAAGCAATCCTAATCCTCGTGGGTCAGATTATTTGACAACCTTCAACCAATTGCTTGTCTCACAAAATGTTCTGCAAAGGTTTAGGATTGCTTTAGATAAGATTCAGTCTTCTATTGAGTACTTCACTAGCCATCGCTGTTGGTTAAGAGCAGTTTTTGAGCTTCTGAGAATCCGGAAGCCTAACTATGGTTTATGCCCACGTTACTTCCTCGTCCAAGCCTTAATAACTGTTGCCCCGATGTTTGGAAGATGCCGTTTTGTAGCAACCATGAAGGATCAAAACATGAAGGTACATCAACGAGTTGAAGCAGAAAAATTTGTGAGGCGACAATCAAGATGGGTATCATTTCAGCCGCTGTCCAAGAAATGTGGTATACTCAATTGAGGAAGTTAAATTGTGACTAATATTCTCTAAAGTACTGGTCTGTTCATTGGTTTATTCAAGAAAGGATGGTGAGAATTGCTCTTCAATTACGGCCTTGAGGACAAGGCCTTCTTAAGGGGAGTGGAATGATACGTTCCCTACCACTTTCACTACCTCAAGACTCAGCTAAAGTACATGTGGCACAGGCAATTCAGTTCATGGAGCGTGGAAGCTGTTATCTGGAGTAGCATTACTCGCTTTTAGGCGGGAAAGTTTGTTGTTAGTTTGTTTTGTGTGTTCAGTTGTTTTTTGATTTGAGTAGGAATTGTTGTATAAAATAGGTAGTTAAGGGCACTGAGAAGCATTCTGATTTTCTGTTGTAAACATTGGGGACGAGAGATCCCTTTGTGAACCGTTGGACGAGAGTTTCATTGGGTCATTTTATCAAACACCTGCAATTCCATTACTTTCTTCTTCTTCCAAGTAAATTTCACTAGTTTCTTTTCCTTGGAATTTTTCTATATATATTCCATTTCTGAATCATGTTCTACCATATCACCGAACATAACAACAAACCAGAGTAGAAATCCAAAAGGGGAGAGAGGAAAAATCACAATCAAACCAAAAACAGACATACCTATCAAAGAAACCAGAAGTAATTTGAAAATGCGAACTCCAATCCCCAGAGCTTTCAATAATGTCGATGTAAATTTCGCGAGTTGTGGGGATGATTGGTGACTGGTGGCGGTCGGCGTCGGAGGAGGAGGGAGAAGACGAGGGCACAAAACGATGTCATCCTCCGTTAATAAGAGATGTAACACAAAACGACGTCGTTTCGAGTACATGCCACAGCTTCAACTTGTGTCAAGCCTTTTTTAAGAGATGTTACAGAAAATGACGTCGTTTCGAGTACATGCTACAGCTTCAACCTGTGTCAAGACGTTTACCCAAAACGACGTCGTTTTGGATACATGACATAGGTTCAAGCTGCGTCATGTACCCAAAACGATGTCGTTGGATTCATCCCAATATGAAAATAAACCTAATTCGTCACTCGAGATTTATTCCAAAATTATTAATCTGATCGAAACTGTTCAATATATATATTTTGCTAGTAAGATATACCTTGTTTATTATCACACAAACTTAATTTTTATTAGCGCATGATCGGAGAAGATTATTGTGAATTTATTTTAATAAAAATATATTTGACCACATTTGATCCAATCCTTTTTATCAAAGCATAATTCCAACTAACAAGTAATTGCTCGATTGTGATTCATTACGAGATTATTAATACGATCTCATCAGTTCATGTTTTAGATCTTATCAACATGATAAATTATTTGAAGAATCATTTGAATCGATTATTGAATGATACATAATCGGAAATGATTTAAGTGAAATTTTTTCCCGATAATAGACTTGCCTACACTGGATCAAAATCATTTTCAGCAGAGAATATAATTTGAGCAGTAATAATAAAATGAAATGAGATTCCCGAATCCATCTCCTTCCGCAATCCCTTCGTTGCTCTGCAAGCAATTCCTCTCAGTCACCAATCGATTTCGTCGACAGATTCAACAACAATCAGTGGGAGGTTTTAAGCAGAGCCCTCGTGAAAGAGGTCTGTTTACAGTTCACTAATGTCTTCTTTTTTTGAAAGGAAACAACTTTATTAATCATTGAGAATACAACGATTAAAAGGGAAGAAGAAAAACGGCATCCCAACTTGGGGAACAACCTCCCACAAGAAGATCATAGCCTCTCCAGACCCGAAACCAAACGATTGGCAAGGAACCAATCGAACAACCATTGTACAAAAACCCAGATAAAAAATAAGCGCAAAACCCAAACAAATCCTCTAATGGCAAACCCACATCCACCGCATGGAGGACCGCCGCCGCCGATGCCACTGCTGCCCACCCAAAACGGCCACCAACGACCGAGTAAGCAACATCAGCACCAAAAACCGCCACCCTCCACGAACGGATCGACAAACCCACCACAAAGGCCAAAAACCAGACAACAACTTGGCACGTCCACCCCAATCACCACCAAAAACCTCCGACAACCACCATCCCCGCCACCAACCACGCTGACCAGAACCCAACCACCCAACCCACCCCTCCGAAAACCACCACCCAGGGACCAAACCACCACAAGCCGTTAGGCCAAGAACCGAAGACATCCAACAATGACACCGGCGTGGCTCTGGACCGAACAACCGCAAGGCAAAACCGCCCCATCCAACAATGGCGGCGGCGCCGACCGAACTGGAGGAGGAAGAGGAAGAGACAGGAGGAGGGAGAAGAGATCCGGTAGGTGAGGACCAAAAGCAGATCAACCGACGACACCACCACGCCAATCAAGCCACAACCGAACCACCTGCAAGAGAAAAAGAGGAAAAAAGGAGAGAGAGAGAGAGAGAGAGAGGTCGGGATGGGGGAGGCAGCCCCCCCCCCTGAAAAACCTAGATGGAGTTTTTAGGTTAGGAGAGAAGGCAGAGCGTTCGAGAGAGAGAGATGCAGGGTTAGTTGGTAATTGTAATTTCACTAATGTCTTCTCATACAAGGATATCTGGGTTTTTTGCGTTAATGGAAACCAATTTGGCATAATAGGTTCTGAGTGAGTTGGAATCTATCCTGTGAGAAAATTGGGAACATTTAATAAATGGTTTGAATAATAATTATGTCGGTATTTTGGGTTTTTGTTGGTTCATATGGTGAACAGATTTGACCTTGGCAGTATAGTGGACCGAATAAGTAGAGTCTGTGAGCTCAGACGGATCGTACCCACGCTTACCAAATCAGCTGCAGGCTGGAGCTCAAACCCACGTCCAATGATGGGTCACTCCACGAACAAAGCCACGCCCCTGTATAAACATTATCGTCTTTTTGCAATTGACCAGAATAATTGAGAAGCACTGTGGCAACTAATTTTTTTTTTTTCCCTTTCCGGGTATGATTTGGCGATTTTATGGAGGTCTGGTTTCAGGATTTTCAATAAGCCTCCACATGCAACTGATTTTGTGAATGTTAAGTTTCTTTCCTCATATTTTTACGGATCTTGTTAAGTTCTTGAGTTTTCATATGTACTAGAAGTTGGGGCACATATAAATTCCTTCCACCGTATGATTATGCTAAGATGCTTAATAGGGTTACTAGAAATGGTTGATGGTGGTTTTTCATTTAGTTAGTAGTGCCAATGCTGCTTTTAATTGGATACTCTATTTGTCATTTTGTGTATGTATTCGGTTGAGATTCATTGTACTGGGTAGGAACTATTGTATTCCTAGATAGTCGGTCGGTTAGGCTCTTCAGCTAGAGAACCCATTGGCATGGGAACTTGACTTGAATGTACTATACTTGTCCTTAACTGGAAATGCGGCTTTTGAAAGCAGGGGCCTAAAGGATTTGATTTAGGTGTTTCACCCTTGAGCCAGCCCTAATGTAGGCACACAGGGCTCCATCCAAATTTTTGTTTTTTTATGAAGTTTTCTTGATCGCTAGGTTCATCGGCTAAAGTTCATTACGAGTAGCATAAGAGCCAAGGTATTGGCACCTCATGTTTTAGGCTCACAAGAGACAAAATTCCTTCCTTTTTTCCCCCCTTTTGGTCTCTTGGGTGTTCGTTACTCACCGATTGTCCATGAGATTTAGATATTGTTCATACTTCCTAGTATTAGAAAATCAAGGAAGCTGTAAGCTTTCTATGAAATCAACACCCGAGTTTTGGCACTTTCTTTTATCAAATGTTCTTCATACATGTTGAAAGCTAGAACAATTTGTTACCGCCTTCAGTAATGTATCTCCAATCATTTTTGTTAGGATAGAAACATAACTCGTCACAATTGCTTTAGTTTCAGATTACTCAAGTTATAATTTCATTTTAGGTGATTGAATTTAATGGATTACTGTGGCTCAGTTCAGTTGACAGTATAGACATTTTATTTACTTACTCTTACAAAATTGGTTTGCAGAATTTTGGCTCATGAACAAACGGTATTCCATGGCATGTTAGAAGACCGTGGTCCTTATAGTCACATGGTTGCGAAGAGGTGAGACATCATTCCCTTCCTTAAAAGAGTGATGTGGTTCTCATGGAGATTAGTGTTAGCACGACAATCTTTTCAGTCTCTTAATTAACTGTATGCAGGTTCAACCCCTTCAATAAAGAAGTATCAGAGTGGTGATATGGGACGAGCAAAACGTCATTGTCATCCGTATTAATGAGGTAAATCCATTAGTAACATTTTTTTGCGCTATTATCCATTAGTAACATTATTCTAACCAATGTGGGAGTTAAAGGGCTAACCTTTCCAATTTCGTACTTGCAGTACATTTTTCTATTCTCCTTAATAACCATCTGGATGGTGATCCACAACACGTAGATTAATTTGAAGACGTGACTAAGGTATTACTTTTCTATCCCAAACTACAACAAAAAAGGGGTGTCCTGCATTTTCAACAAACCCCGCTAATAGCTATTCTTGGGGCCGCTTGCTGTAGAAAAGAACTCGCATGGCGGGTTAAGCCCAATATTTGAATCCCGTTCTCTTATTTCTCCTTGGCACCCAAAGGCAGAGAAAAGAAACCCTAGGTTCTTCAGTTCGATAATCCTGTAGATGGCTTGGATCTGTATCACGGTTGGACTGATTTGTATCCCTTTTTGGGCAGAGAAACTCCATGATTTACTCCCTCCTGTGGTGGGCTTCTCTGTGTGTGTGTGTGTGTACTGGTATGTTGCCTTCTCTCTCCCCCTCCCTCTCTCTTACAAATTTCGGCCATGTAAGTCTCTGTTTGTTCTTTCAAATAGACATCCATGTTGAGGAATATTGTTTTCTAATATCATTGGAGCCCTTTTCTGTTTGATCATGTCACAATCGTTTTGGATGCTTATAATCCTGATTAATTGATTTTTATGTTCTGCTGAAATTGGAGAAATGAGCCAAAAAATTGCAGTACTAAAATTGTCTAAAATGATTTGATAACATTAATGGCTGAAGTGGGATATTTGTTATAAGTGAGTTTTTTTTAAACAAATAAGACCAACTGCCAATCAGGATCTAAATGCTTATTATTTGATAATGTATAATGATTGGAATGCAGTTCATCATGTTCCAGCAAGTACATGGTAACTTGGTTTCTCTGGTACTTTTCCCAACTCTAAAATTCTATGTATGCTCATGTTCAAATGTTATTATTGGAATTTGAGGGTTATTATTGGAATTTGAGGGTGAGATACTTAGTTGATAGTTCGTTGTTTTTCTTTGTTTTATTCGTTTCCGTCATCATTCTAACCCATATAGGAATCGAAGGAATAATCTTTCAAATTCCGTGCTTGCTTGCAGTACATTTTGCCAACTCTCCTTCATCACCATAAACAATATGAAGATCAATTTGAAGACACGACCAAGGTAATTATGAATCTAACGTGAACTAGGTTGGTTTAGGGATCTGTGATTATGAATCTAACTTCCGGTGCCTTTTAGGGCGGATAACTTGAGTTCTCCTTACCTTTTTGTTGCTTTTCCTTTTTCTCCCAAGTATCATTGGGTGGCTTATTGAGTGACTTTTTTTTAGTGTAAAGCATGGTTTTATTACATGAAAAATCATATTGTTTGAAATCAATATCTATATGCTAATCGTAATAACTAGGTTGTTATGCGTGCTCCAAATAGGTACTTAATATGAAGAAGTTGATATCAGGATGGCAAGCGGATACGATGATTTTCTAAATAATCATGAAGAAATGAAGATACTCAATATTAGAGGCACCCACGATGAGCATAGAGATTTTTTTAGGAGAAACCCGCGGTCTTGCTTTTTCGTAATGAAAGATACCTATGTTCCTTCTTTCTTCGTGTTCCTTTTTCGTAAGTTATCATGGCACTCATTTGGTCTGGTTTATAACTTGGTAGAGAAAGGTTGCTTATAAGTATGTTGATTATTTTTCATTTTCTTTTGATATGCCATTAAAGAGTTCTTTTTCATAATGTTCTCGATTTTGATTGAATTTTTGTACCTAGACCCATGTTGTATGGTTTTTGGTGTACAATGACTGCATTTGCCAAGTAGAACAAGATGGTTGCTTTAATTTTGCTATCCAATTATGTTCGGATGTGCCTTCAGGCACAGATAACCATGCATATATTTGTAAAGATGTTAAATTTGTATGCTCAACAGTAAAGAAGGATAAATCCATTTAAGTTGTTTCAAGCCATGTGGGAAATGGGTTGCGACTCGGATGTCACGATATGCAACTTTGTTATCGACGGGTTATGTTTCAAGAGGGAGGGAGGTCTACTTTGGTTGAAATGGAGAGGGATTCGATTGGGACCTGACCAACGGTCTTACATGATCATGATTCATGGGCTTTATGATGAGGGAAGGATGAGGAAGCAATGCATTATTTCAAGGAGATGATAACAAAAAGAATGGTGCCTGAGCAAAAGAACCATGGTGTTGGTGAATGCGATGAACATTAAGTTGAAGGAAAGAGAAGGTAAATCGAGGGATATCGAAGTGATGAACAAGGGAGAGGAGATCGCTCTAGCCTTTTTTCTCTCTCTCTCTACTCTAGAGTTTCTCTCTCTACTCTTTCCCTCAATCCAGATCTAGGGCTTCTCCAGGGGGGAGTGGGCAGCTAGCACCTCCTCCCCCCCCCCCCCATGTCCGGCTGCCGGCGTATTCCTACTTGGTCTTTGCCTCTGTTAAGGCGGTGACGGGCGGCGAATCTTGACTCCGGCGTTTTCATCTTTGGCCCTTTGGCTCTGGTGAAGCGTGTGAGATGATTTTGCTACATTTTCTTCCTTCTCAAATCAGTTCTGGCTATGGTGGTCGGCGGCGGACAATAACGAAGAGGATGGAGACAGGTTTTTTCCTTTACTTTTCTGGCTTTTCAGCCTTGCACTCTGTTTTCTCCAACTGGTTTAGCCAGTTTGGTTTTTCTTGTTACCGGTCTGTGTTTGTAGATCCGGTGGGTGACGATGGTGGGAATAATTTTTATGTTTATTTTGTCTGTATTGTTTGGCCCTGATTTTGGTTTGTGCTTGTCGGGTTTCGGAGACACGTCATCTGCGTTCTTCGCGACTAGAGACTGTCGTGCCAACGTAGTCTCGTACCGGAGTGTCATCCGGCTCTCCTCCGTGGTTCTGAGTGCTTGTTGCAAGTGGTCAGCGTTCCGATGCTTTGGACCGCCGTTAGCCTTTACATTCCATAGGAAGGAAGAGGATTTCCTAGGTTGTTCTTTGTTAGACTTGTTGGGTATTTCGGCTAGCCTTGGGGGATTGCTTGTCTTTTCTCCAAACTCCTCGTGCCCCACACACCTTTGAGTTGGTGAGAAGTGAGTCATTAATATGGCTCTTGTTTTGGGTTTGGGCTTTAATCTTCCCTTTTTATTTGCGATTTAGGCTTTGGTTGTATTTTCCTTTCATTGTTTTCGCTGGAAATCCTTGTAAGTGCCGGATGGCATTTTTGAATATATGAAAGTTTTGTTGATAAAAAAAAAAGGGGAGAGGAGAACAAAAGTTCCATACAAGGCGGCGCAAAGTAAAAATGGGAAAGAAAGATGGTGTTTTATCTACTTTAACCGTTCGAAGACGATTGATTACTCCTTCCTTCCATGTTAGTTTGTTTTTGTCCACAAACATACTATTTTGTCCCTTAAAGTTTGTCAACGTTTTAGAGTCAATAAGTAAATTGTGTCAATTTTACTCTTTTACCATTGTCTTAAAATATTTAGGGAAAATTTTAAAAAAACCCCTGAACTTTTTGCCAATTCTGAAAAAAAAACACATGGACTTTAGCCGTCAACAAAATCACCTCAGAACTTTATATTCCGTCAATAAAAAAACCCTTACTGTCCCATTCTGTTAATTTTTTTTGACAGAAGGAGTTATCGATGGTTAACTCTTACTAAACAGTATTAACTCCTCTGTTATCTCTCTCAAAACAACGAGGTTTTGAAGCGGTTGAAAAAAAAAAAAAAAGGATCATGTGCACGTTGGCCCAAGGGAGAAGAAGATCCTTTGCTACCCGGCGACTCTTGTAGCAGACCGGCGAGATGGGGAGCGGTCAGAGATGGGGAGAAGCTGGGCTGGCCAGCACCCGATCTATTCAAGATGTAATTGATTCCCATTACAATGAAGCATCTACAATAATAATCAGCACAAGATAAATATACAAAAAAAAAAAAAAAAGGCCTCAAAATCAACAACTAAAACCAGTTAGCAAGACATTACGTCAAACTGAAAGGAATCAAGACCTGTCAAGGCTTTAGTCGATTCAATTGAACTCTTCCCCAAATTTGGATTATTTCAGTTATTTTATGTGTAAATAGCCATGTACATACTATTCGAAGATTGCATCGGCAAGCAAGTTCAAAGGTTGAGTTTTCAGAGCAAATTGCAATCGGGAAGGATGATAGCCTTAAAATAACGAGGGAGGAGACGATTTGGATAATGGACTTCGGACTTGACGAGGTATACACAGAGGAAGCAGAAATCCAGAGTCTATCAATGAAAGCTGGGCTGGGCAGCGATAGGTCAGAGTGCTGGTTAAATAGACTAACTAAAAATACAGAAAAAGGTAAAAAAAAACACGCAAAATATCATTTAGCAAAAGGAACAAAAAGTACCAATGCTTGCAGCATTCTTGGTGTGCAATAGTTAAGACAAATAAACTGCTATAAACGATATTCCAGTTCCTTTACAAAGAAATAGCTTGGATGCATTTCTTTACTAAAGTGCCGGTTAAATAGACCTACATTTTTTGGTTTGACTAGAGGAAGAGCTTCTGATATCCACAACATAAGACCCAAAACTGCAGCACCATGTTCTCCATTTTTCTGGCACGAATAGCCAAAGGAGACTAGTTCCAAAATCATGTTATGGGCTGAGATAGATGCAGATGGTTTCTTATAAAGGGCTAGCCACTTAATGGACCAAGAGTTCATATCCGGTGCTCAGCAACTTCCATACATTTATATAGAGATGTTCCATTTATTCAGTAAAAGGTTCCCAAAACAGAGGTACTGTCACATCTTTATCTGTTTACTTCATTTTTCTCCAACAATTTGCACTAATTACTTCACTTTTTTTGGTAGGATGTAATACGAATAATGATTAGATGGACATAAGAGAGAGGAGACAGAACAACAAACCTATCTTAGTGGTTTCAGTATATGGGTCAGTCACTATATTTATTATCTCTTGTCTTGAGCATATCTCCATCAGGCACCACGGACGAGCCACCAACCCCGTTATCAATAGATAACCCTGTGATATTTGCACCTATTTTTCACATCAGAATCTCAAACAGAAGGCAACCTGCTAAAGTCAACAACAAAAGAGAATATATTCTTGTTCAATGAACTTGCGGTGGTACAGTTACTTTACGTGGTACTAAGTTACATAACCTGAACTCATATGGTGATGATAGAATTTTAAATCATCAAAACCAAAAGTGGGAAAATAAAAAACTAGTCCTCCGTAAAAATATATTAAAACAAAAGTCAGATCAGTGGTTATGGTTTGAGCCTTGAGGAGAAGGCCAGAACATTAGGATCAATGAAACTGCTTATCAAGAACCCTTTGTATTCTAAAGGAAGTGAAATTTATAAAAAAAATAGTAAAAAAAAAGTCAGATCAGTGGTTATGGTTTGAGCCTTGAGGAGAAGGCCAGAAAATTAGGATCAATGAAACTGGTTAGCAAGAACCCTTTGTATTCTAAAGGAAGTGAAATTTATCAATACATACACAGAGAACAGGAACAATAAGCTTTAGAAGACAACAGTTCGAACAAAAAGGCACAGTAAATTCTTTCAACATTAAGGTTTTCAAAGAGGTTCCTTATTGCCCTCAAAACAATGGATAAAACTAAGTAGTGGTGAGAAAAGAAATCTCACAGCAAGACGAATTTCTGATTCCTGTTGAAGAACTGATAGGAGAAGCCCCAGCGACATCTCACAGCAAAAACTTGATCAACTTGATCATTTTTTTGAAGAATGTAGAGGGATAATCAAGAAAAAAACCCAATACATGAAGCAAAGATTTTCTTAGCACCAAAATTTGAGAATTAAAGCGCAAAATAACAAAACCTTATACAAAAAGCACACAAATAACCCAGCTTCATTTAACAAAATGTAGAGACTTGTCATTTCATCTTTGTTCCATTTTTTGCACTTACTCTCTTTATTTGGGTCTTCAAGTGAACCAACAAGGTCCTCAAACAAAGAGAGAAACCTAAATCACCAAACCTACAAACTATAAGAAGGACAAAAACAACACCGAATCAAGAGAGCAATCAACTGACAGATGGTGTAAGCTTTGAAGATTTGGAAGCTGCTTCATAGATCAAGAGTCGGAGTCTCTCTTCCGCATCAACATTCAGCATCCTATTGCTTTCTGATCGAGTTTCTCCGGTGACATTTCCAAGAGCAAGTAAAGCTGCCTGTGATTTCGATCCATTGACCATCTCAAATCAGAACAATATCGTTAAGGTACATTAAAAGAAGGTAACAGAACTTCTCAGCTCATAGAAGTCAAAATCTTAGTTCCAGGAACCTCCCATCGGGGTGTCGAGTCCACCTCAAAACCTCGCTCCTGCGCTCCCAAGTCAAGACTCCACTAGGAACCTCGCTCCCATGGAAAAAGGAACATGCCCAAATTAGGATAGAACTTCTTAGGCATATAAATCCAAAAAGAACAGAAACAAAAGATACCGAGCAAGAGAAAATATGAAGCAATGATAAGATACTAGTGTGAAGTACAATTTAGGAAAGTATTAATTTAGGAATTATAATTTACGGTTTCCATTTGTTAGGGCTTTAGTTAAATTGTTATTTATCTTTTATGTTTGGGGTAGTTTTGTCATTTTATGTTATTAGGGTTTTCCTAGGGTTTGTAGGCTTAGCCTATATAATCCTTTGATTAGCTTTGTAATGAGGCACAAGTTTGCAATGCAATAATATGATAGTAGTACGTTTGTTTTGGTAGTACGTTCGTTTTCTTCTCTTTCCTTTGAAAGTTAGAAAATATTAACTCATGTAGTTAGCATAGACATAATATTAACTTACATTCGCTAAAACAATATCTACAATTGACACAAATTAAGTACTATTCTATTTCCTTGTATGACGTATATACATCTTTGTAAATTATTCCTAAACGATCCCTCTGGTGCTCCCAAATGAGGAGCTTCTATGATCTTGAGCTCCCGCCCCACTTCGTGCAACTATGGTCAAATTGCCAAGGACGAACAGATTATTGTTCTATGTTCTCGCTGTGATCAACCATTGTTCTTTTTCCCGATAGGTTTCTTGTAAAAAGTGTTAAGTTACCAATTGTTCCAAAAGCTTAAGCTGTTAGGAAATGGAACCAACAATGTATATCACGCTATCTAACACCCTCCCTCACGTGCAACCCTGTCTTGATGCAAATTTAGACAGAGTGAAGCAGAATACGAAGGGGGAGAAGTAAAATGAAAACAGGGATTAACTGCAAACAGAAAGACTTGAACCAAATACTTCTTGAAACCTGACCTCTAATACCATGTTAAGTTATCAATTGTCCCCTCAGCTTAAGTTGATAGGAAATGGGTCCAACAATGTATGTCAAGCTATTTAACAAAAAGATCATACACTGGTACAAATACATCGGCAGTTCAACCTAGAAAAAAGAGCTTGTAGCAGGGAATAGGTCGAGTGGGCCATTCAACACATGCAACGAGAAAAAGATTCATTCCTTTCTTAAACAAACAAAATGAAGTACTTTCAATGAAGTAGGTTTTGAAAATAGACAAAGGTAGCCATGACAAAATATAGATCAAGGACAAATAAAGATGCAAAGTGCACTAATAAAGTGCCTTGTCTTCTACGGTTACACCCATGTAATAGGACAACACCAATGACCCAATATCTCCTGTTGCCCTCAAATTTCTTGTGCTGGTTGTGAAAACTAAAATTGCTCTAATTGCTTGATGTATATAAGTACAAGTTTTCCCTGTTATTTATAAAGACTCAAAAGGTTGTTAGGTCATGGACTAGTAGCATAGTTAATTGAAGCCGATAGAAAAGAAAAAAAAACATAGTTAATCGAAAATTTTGCTCTTAGTTATCAAAGCATCAAATATAAGCAGCAGAAGTGAAGATTCACTGTAGCCATTGACATACACAGTTAAGCCGCTTAAACTAAAAGAACACTGTATCATCAAGATATCAATCTACTTTATAAAACACACGCAAGGTAACTCAGAAAAAGTCGAGTGGAATCCTATAAATCGGAACAAATAAACTATCACGCACAAAGTAGGCTGTGACCCTTACAATCGAAAACATTCCAACAGTGCCTCTTATGCCCTGTAATCAAAGCTTATTTTATGAATCTGTTGTTTCTTCCTATTTAGAACAATGCATAGGCGGTGGGATAGGAATGGGGGGTAAGACTCTGACCCGGGCATCACATAGAGTACCTTATCCACCAAGCTCACCCCTTTGTCTCTAGTACTTTGTTTATTGAATAAAACAATTTTCTGTTCATTCAATTATGTTTTTATTGTCACCGAAATTCATCCATTTTTAGATGATGATGTGGATTCTTTACGAAAAAACAAAAACAAATATGAGGTAAGCTGAAATATATTGTCTCTCCATTCCACAATGTTAGTCCCTTTTTTTAGAGTTTAAATTTAATACACTAAAAGGCTATAATATGGAGATATTGAATTTCATTTTTGCCGTTTTATCTTCACTTTCAAAAGTATTCATAACTATTTTTCTTCACTTTCATAAGTATTCATCATTACATAAAAGAGGACAATTAGGAAAAACATAAGGATTCACATTCTTTGACTTCCAATGTTCACATGTTTTTGGGACATCCTAAATTGAAGGATTGGGCAAGAAAATAGAATGGGGGGAGTATTTCAAGGTTGTGATGGGAGAAAGAGTCCCAACAGACAACAGACCTGAGGTTCTGCATGTGAAAATCTCATGCAAATCATAAGTGAAACTAACGAACATACATAAGGGTTCAAGCTCAAATTCTTATGGTTGTAAAATGAAAAACATGGAAACCGGAAAATTGAACAAGTCAGATAACCTCACCAGTTGTTTACCACGCCCATTCTGATCAAAGGCAGCATCAACAACATGTCCAGCAGTTGGGGGAGAATTTGTGAGTGGCAATGTTGCTCCTTGGATTGCTAGAAGCATCATAGCAAAACACCAGAAGTTGGAAAAAAGAAAGGCAAATTGTTAAGACTCTACGGTGTCATTACGTGTAGGAGTGTAGAATTGTCGGTGAAAAAAGATATATGCCAAAAATATTCAGAATACTAGAGCCTTTAGGTTCCCAGCCTGTTTCCTAAGAACAAATAGATCTGCTGCCAAAGAATAGGAAGTACCGAAGTACAGTTCTAAGAGTCCTCCAAAGAACTGGTGCCTCAACATGAGCATGAATTAAGAAGAATAAAATAAACACGCACATGAAATTCAGCACTTGGAAAGACAAATGGCACACTCATTTTACTGTAGTTCTTACACATTTTTCTAGAAATCACGACAGGAGATATCTCATATCTGAATAAAATGCAAAGAAATTGCACAAAGGCACCAAGACACAGCATTTTGTGGACCAACAGATAATTTGGGTCAATGCTGAAAACTGAAAAACCACAACAAATAGGCTGCACATCTCTTTTGGCACCTTCCACTTATACAGAAATATCCAAGGGCTATAGTGGCCAGAATGAAGCAGTAGCTGGAAAAACAAAAGGCATAAAACGTATACAGGCATACTTACTTGTTCCTACCCAATGCTTCAACTGTGCTCTAAAATTCATCAGCACTATAACGAGTAGTATTTTGAGCCCTTTCAACGAGAAATGAGGCTCCACACGTGATCAACCTGACCCAGGAAATTAAGCACTATCAATTATGCTGCAAATCTTTGCACACATACGGATACCAAGGTAGAAAAAGCAGTTATTTAGCACAAGACAGTGACCTTTTTGCTTTGTATTCAACCAAACATATCCGCACCACAACAAATCCCATGAAAATCACAGGCCCTTGGAAATGGTCCAAGCCGCATTTTTAAACGTAAGACAAAAAATAAATACTCAAAACATCAAGAACTTTGGGAGTTGCTCAAAAGGCTTACTAGATTCATCGGTAAACATAAAACAATCCTCCTTAGACAAATGCCTTCCAATTATCGTCATTGCTCTTGCTCTCAAAATTGATCCAATTGACGCGTTGCTTCAAGAAGATTAACTTTTCTCAAGTCATGAAATGAGTTAAAACAAGAAAATAGAAGTGTGACGATTTTATCATACAAGTACCTTATCACAGAAGTAAGTACCTGAAGAAGGGTAGTCCTCGATAAGAACTCTGTGCTATGCTGATTTTCGGCCAACTTCATACACCAAATATAAATCATCATGAGAAAGTGCAGTCAGGTAACTCGATAAGAAATACCAACAAAAGCAATTCAGAAATTATACACAAATACAATTAATGCAACAAAGATGCAAGGAATGAATACCCATGCATTGCTTCATTCGTATCTTGTACCATCTGCACCGTAAACACAGGAAAATGATAATGCCACGATTATTAGGAGTCCATGCACATAAAACCATCAAAAGAGGAGATAAGTTCGACACAATATTATTGAGGCAGTACAAACTGGACAAATGATACGTTCCCTACTACTTGCTCTACCTCAAGACTCGGCTAAAGTACACATGGCACAGGCAATTTAGTTGGTGGAGCATGGAAGCTGTTTGGCCGATGCCATTTTGTAGCAACCATGAAGAATCAAAACATGAAGGTACATCAACGAGTTGGAGCGGAAAAATTTGTGAGGCGACAATCAAGATGTGGTATCATTTCAGCTGCTGTCTAAGATATGTGGCATACTCAATTGAGGAAGTTAAATTGTGACTAATATTCTCTAAAGTACTGGCCTGTTCATTGGTTTATTGAAGAAAGGATGGTGAGAATTGCTCTTCAATTACGGCCTTGAGGACAAGGCCTTCTTAAGGGGAGTGGAATGATACGTTCCCTACTACTTGCTCTACCTCAAGACTCAGCTAAAGTACACACGGCACAGGCAATTCAGTTGGTGGAGCGTGGAAGCTGATATCTGGAGTAGCACTACTCGCTTTTACGGGGGAAAGTTAGTTTGGTGTTAGTTTGTTTTGTGTGTTGAGTTGTTTTTTGATTTGAGTAGGAATTGTTGTATAAAATAGGTAGTTAAGGGCATTGAGAAGCATTCTGATTTTCTGTTGTAAACATTGTGGACGAGAGATCCCTTTGTAAGTAAACCCTTGGACGAGAGTTCCATTGGGTCATTTTACCAAACACCTGCAATTCCGTCACTTTCTTCTTCTTCTTCTTCCAAGTAAATTACTAGTTTCTTTTCCTTGTGAAATCCAAAAAGGGAGAGAGGAAAAATCACTTGGTCGGAAAAGATATCAAACCAAAAACAGACATACCTATCAAAGAAACCAGAAGTAATTTGAAAATGCAAACTCCAATCCCCGGAGCTTTCAATAATGTCGATGTAAATTTCGCGAGTTGTGGAGGTGACTGGTGGCGGTCGGCGGAGGAGGAGGGAGAAGACGACGGAACAAAACGATGTCGCCCTGAGATAAGCCGTTTATAAGAGATGTTACACAAAACGACGTCGTTTCGGGAACATGCCACAGGTTCAACCTGTGTCAAGCCATTTATAACGAAACGACGTCGTTTCGAGTACATGCCAGGGGTCCAACCTGTGTCAAGCCGTTTTAAAGGAACGACGCCATTTCGGATACATTCCAGGGGTCCAACCTGCGTCAAGCCGTTTACTAGAGATGTTACACAAAACGACGTCGTTTTGGGTACATGACATGGGTTCAACCTGCGTCATGTACCCAAAATGACGTCGTTTGATTTTTCTCCATAGGGAAATGAACTTAATTCATCACTCATGATTTATTTCAAAATTATTAATCTGATCAAAACTGTTAAACAGATAGGTTTTGTTAGTTAGATATACCTTGTTGATTATTATACAAACTTAATTCTTATTAGCGCATGATCGGAGAAGATTCGTGTGAATTTATTTTAATAAAAATGGATACGACCACATTTGATCCAACTCTTTTTATCAAAGCATAATGCAATCTAACAAGTAATTGCTCGATTGTGATTCATTACGAGATTATTAATACGATCTCATCAGTTCATGTTTTAGATCTTATCAACATGATAAATTATTTGAAGAATCATTTGAATTGATTATTGAATGATACACAATCGAAAGCGATTTAAGTGGAAAAAAAAATCCGATAATAGACTTGCCTACACTGGATCAAAATCATTTTCAGCAGAGAATATAATTTGAGCAGTAATAATAAAATGAAATGAGATTCACGAATCCATCTCCTTCTGCAATCCCTTTGTTGCTCTGCAAGCAATTCCTCTCAATCACCAATCGATTTCGTCGACAGATTTAACAGCAATCAGTGGGAGGTCTTAAGCAGAGCCCTCGACAGATTCAAAACCTCAAAGAGACAAATTCATTCAAGTGCTTAATTGTTAGCTTATCTACTTTGGTCTCACATTTCATTAATCCAGTAACAAAGTGCTGGGATGTTGAAAAGCTCAAGCATAGCATTTCTAATGACCAAATTCAGGAAGTGTGCAAAATTCCAATCAGTATGACAGGAGCTAAGGATAAACTCATTTGGAAACCTACCAACTCGGGGATTTATAATGTCAAATCCGGATACATAGTCTAGAAGAATGAAGGGTCTAGCGTTATCTCGGTAAAGCCGTCTTGCTCTTATACTCCGTCTAACTTGATGTGGAAGAAGTTTTGGAGTATTCCAACTTTACCTAAAGTCCGTATTTTCATGTGGAAAGTCTTGCGTAATTGGGTAGCATGTCATGCTAATTTGGTGAAAAGAAAGTGTGGCTCTAGTCCAATCTGTCCAATATGTGAATCTGCTGCGGTAACGATGGAGCATCTTTTATTCCACTGTCCATGGAGCAAGGCAGTTTGGTTTGGAAGTTCCAAGGCTTATTGGGTCTTTCACAAAGAAGTTAGAGCAGTGGATAAATGGATGGAGGATCTCCTCTGTGGGGATTTAGCAAAGGAAACGAGACGTGAGGACCTTGGAGAAATTCTGCAGATTTGTTGGGCAATATGGAAGGCTAGAAACAATTTTATTTTTAACAATAAACCTCTTATCCCGAAGGATGTGATTGAACAAGCTTCGAGAGCAACCAAAGATTTTCTCTCGGCCGTTTGCTCTGGGGTTAGTTCATTTCCTGCTTGTCCTGTTGCAACATCGAAGTGGGTTCCTCCACCTCAATCTTGCATCAAAATCAATACTGATGGAGCCTTCAATTCCTCCCGCAGCTTGGCTGCCTTTGGCATTATTGCTAGGGATAGTGGTGGAACGGCTCAATGGTGGCGCGGTGGTAAGGTTATGGTTTCGTCAGCTTTTTCCATTGAAGCTTGGGCACTCCGCATTGCCTGTGCCGCTGCTGAGGAGAATAATTTTGATAAGGTTATTTTCGAGTCTGATTGCAAGGAATTGGTTAGCTGTGTTGGGGATGCCAACTACGATTGTCCTTGGGCTATTGTATCGATTGTGGAGGACATTAGAACCTGGGCTTCAAAGCGAAAAGGATGGTCCTTTAGATGGTGTAAACGAGAGTGCAATAGAGCAGCTCATTGGATTGCTTCTAATTTTTGTAATAGGAGCATGACGCTTTCTTCGGGTTGTATTCTGCCCTTTTTAGAGTCTATTTTGTCCAAGGATATGTCTTAGTGGTCTTTATATATTCCTTGACGTTTTCAAAAAAAAAAAAAAAAAGCTTATCTCTACCAAATTGGATTCTAAAGAGGCTGAAAAGGTAACCGCGTAAACCTCTTTCTTCATTCAGATTACGTAACGAGACTAGCTGAGTCGAGCTCACTCGTGAATTTCAGAATTTTTGGGGCTGATGATGATCCAGATGCAGTTTTGGGTGTGTGAGTCGATGGAACCACGCATCACAACACACTAGGATCGTAAGTGTCTCTTCTCTTTTAATTTATGTAATTATTTTTAAATTATCGTTTTGCAAAACCGAACTATCATTTTGGGACAGATGTAGTATAACTCAGTAACCCTCTCTAACCTCAAGGGGTCCCTAGCGGTGAAGACCTGGACTTAGGAGCTTGCTCTTCATAAGAGCAAGTTCACAATGGTGGTTGGATAATGATTATTGTCATTTTCATAATTTGGCACCAAAAAGTACTTTTTTGCCAAATTATGAAAATGTCTTTCTAGTGGTTGGTTCTAATTTGAAAATAAGCGGTATTAAATTTAACCAATTTAGTCGGTTCCCGGCGCGTTCGGTCTCAGTCACCTATAAGATAGAACTTGGCATCCGTGTGGCGTCGGCCAACGCCCCTCTGATGCCTAAATCAGTAAGTTTGTGGAGAAAGTGTGAGTAAAATTCAAGCAAATTAGAGTTGCAAGAGTTAGGTTACCTATTCTCGTTGCATGAAGTATAGGCAATTTGGTAGGTCGAGCCTTTTTAGGACTGAAGTATAAGATCGTTGGGTGTTAATAAGGATAACATTAATTGAGTCAATTGCCTTCCAAGTGTTTGATAAAATGCATCCTTATGCTTTCATTCACATTTTCTGTTTTATTTTCTAGATTCTTGAGCTCAATCTTACCCTAACTTGAAGCCACTTTACACTCAATCTTACAAACTTGAGGTCAGACCAATCTTTTACTTATGCAATTGCCTTTGATGATTGTCGTTACTGCTTTTCAGCTTGCGTATAGTATACCTATTGATTTGGAAAATCAAGAGAGGAAATCTTTTGTGAATGTGACTTTAGTTTCTTTTGGTCTATTCAATCGTTGTTTGCTTTCTATCCTTTGCATTGAATGACACTAATACAAATTGCAGTTCTTGCAACTTATTTTTTTGACAATGCTATGGCGGCCAATTGGAGTATAAGAACATATAGTTCGTAAGATTTCTTTTGTTTTAGTTTTCTATTTTATTATTTTTCAACGTTTGACTGATTTTGATAGTCTTAAATAGTCTCAAAACAACATCATTGCTCTTCCTGCCTCTCAAAACAATACTTGATGTTGATGCTTGCAGTTAGTTGTAATCCCAACGGCTGGAATCTGCATTGATAGAATGAGAGTAAACCTTATGGAGAGCATCTTTCCAAATAGTAACCGATGTTTTTGTAATTTCATTACAGTATCTTTTATTTGAACTGGAAGTCTTACAATGACTTACCGAAAAAAGGCCTTCTTTTCAACTATTTCTTCAAAGTTTTTAGCACAAATGAAACGAAAAAATTATTGTAATTTAGTGTTGGCATGTTGATGATTTAGTTGTGGTCTGTTGGTGACATTTTTCAGTTGCTTTGATGTTGGCTCTATGCCAACATTTGGTTGATTCTGGTGGCAGTTGACCATAAAAAGTGGAGTTGATTGGTTGTTGGAAACCATCTAATGTTCCTTAATTCTTATACTGCAATTGGGTCGTGTTGCGTCGTGTCTTTAGGCACGGACAATCCCTAAATAATAAAACACAACCGTTAGAGATGGAGGTTAGGGTACGAAACAATCTTCATCCGTACCTTTTACCTTCATCTTTTCAGTTTTTTTTTTTTTTTACTTCCAAAGCAGCATGCTCTCTCTCTCTCTCTCTCTCTCTCTCTCTCTCTCCTCCATTAATTTCATGTTACGTTCCAACAAATTGTCGCAAAGTTCCAATTCTGGCTCTCACCCCTTTTCATTTCGCTAATGTCTCTCTAATTTCTCTCCTGATGTGAAGTCGACCCTGGGTGCGATCATACCAGCTAGTATGCACCGGATCCCATCAGAACTCCGCAGTTAAGCGTGTTTGGGCGAGAGTAGTACTACGATGGGTGACCCCCTGGGAAGTCCTCGTGTTGCACCCCTTTTAACTTCGCCTTTGGCGTTCTTAAAGCCTTACCTTTAGATCACAGCCGGTCCCAAGTCCGGATAAAGGAGGAGGGTTGTGCGGTAGGTAGATGACAGCCAGCACGGAAAAAGATCCATCAGATCTCTATGACATGAATCCTAATCTTACAACAAGACATGTCAGGGCGTTCCCTTTAAGCGACGCGTTGTGCCTGCCTTCAGGTGCTTCGAAAAATGAGCAAGGGGCGCCTCACCGGCCCCCGGGTGTAGTGATAAGTGCCAAAAAACCACTGTAGCGCGCGCTATGGAGCATAGCACGTTACACAGCGTCGGCCTAGGATCGAAACTTGATTGAAGCGTTTTTGCAAGTTTAGTGGTGCCAGTAATGCATCCGAAGAAAGAGTGATGATTCAAGACCAGGAGATACCAAAGAGTGACCATTTCAAGTATTTTGGCTCTATTATTAGTCAAGATGGAGAAATTGCAGAGGATGTGACCCATAGGATCCAAGTGGGGTGGCTCAAATGGAGAAGCGTTGTTGGTGTACTGTGTGACAAGAGTGTACCCACAAAATTGAAGGGTAAATTCTATAGAACTACCATAAGACCAGCGATACTTTACGGGACAGAATGCTGGCCTATTAAGAAATAGCAGGTGAACAAGATAAGTGTAGAGAAAATGAGAATGTTGAGGTGGATGTGTGGTAAGACTAGATGAGATAGAATTAGAAATGAAATAGTCCGCGATATGGTAGGTGTAGTACCTATAGAGGAGAAGTTGAGGGAAAATAGGCTTAGGTGGTTTGGGCATGTCTATCGGAGACCAGCGGATAGGATAGCTTTGAGTAGCAACGTTCCAGGGAGGGGAAGACCCAAATTGACATTAGATGCGGTAGTACGTAAGGATTTGAGTCTACTAAGGCTAAGTGAGCAAGCAACACTTGACAGAGCTCAGTGGAGGAAAAGGATTCATGTAGCCAACCCCAATTGGTTTGGGACATAAGGCTCGGTTTGGTTTGGTTTGGTTTGTGAAGTCGAATGACCCGTCGGTTTCCCCCTCTCCACCTACCGCCTTGGTGACTTCCAACCATGGACTGGTTTGCAGCTCATTTTTCGCTGCACCGCAACTCGATTAGGTCTTTATCTGATTTCTTTGTCGTATCTCGGTTTCAAATTTGCCTATGAATCTGCAATTAGTTGAGCAACTGTTGTTTTGTCTCTAAGATTCGAGAAGCGATCGATTGTTTATCATCTTTCATAAATTGGTTCCGTTAGTTTTTATGTATACTTGATTTGGGGGTTTGAGATATAATCTCAGGGTAATTGTTTTCATTGACTAGCTCATTCATTTTCATAGTTATTAAAATGATGGTTTGAACTCTCCATATTTTGTTTTGATTTGCCGATGGATCTTTGTTGGTATTGGATGCTCTACGGTCAGCTTTTCGATCTTTTGATCAGAATAATTGAGAAGCACTGTGGCAACTAATTTTGTTTTTTTCCCTTTCCAGGTATGATTTGGCGATTGTATGGAGGTCCGACGGAATCTGGTTTCAGGATTTTCAGTAAGCCTCCACATGCAACTGATTCTGTGAATGGTAAGTTTCTTTCCTCATATTTTTTGTGGATTTTGTTATGTTCTTGAGTTTTCACAAGTACTACAAGTCGGGGCACATTTAAATTCCTTCCGCTGTATGATTACGCTAAGATGCTTAATGGGGTTACTAGAGATGGTTGATGGTGGTATTTCATTTAGTTAGTAGTGCCAATGCCGCTTTTATCTGGATACTCTATTTGTCATTTTTGGGTATGTATTCGGTTGAGATTCATTGTACTGGGTAGGAGCCATTGTATTCCTAAATAGTCGGTCGGTTAGGCTCTTCAGCTAGAGAACCCATTGGCATGGGAACCTGACCGGAATGTACCATACGTGTCCTTAATTTGAAATGGGGCTTTTGAAAGCAGGGGCCTAAAGGATTTGATTTAGGTGTTTCACCACACTCTCACCCTCAAATGTGTCAACCATCTCTATCTTGACATCAAACGTATTACTAAAAAAACAGCTCAATTAGAACAGTTGGGATGCTGTGAAATTTTTTGATTGGCTACAAGTGATTCAATTCGTCTTCATGTCATCTTAATATTGTCTTTGTTCTACGTGGCCGCATTCGGATGGTGTCCAACTCCTTGAAGTAAATTTTTCGTTTGCATTTTCGTTGAGGATTGGGATTTTATTGTGCTAGAATAAATCCATGCTTTGGTTGAACTCGAAGGGGGTGGCACACTGGCACTGTATTCATAATGGTGAAAAGATTTGTAGCCTCTAAGTTGCCTAGAGGGTAAACTAAAGGCATTGGGATTGGGGGTTGTGGATCTCAAAAAAACCAAGACAGCATGTAGAAACCAATGATTTATAGCCTCTGAGTTTCCTAGACGTTAAACTAAGGCATTGGGATTGGGGCCTGTGGAGCAAGGTGGCGTACTCTCCAAACCAAACAAGCACATAGAAGAACAATTTGAACCAATAACAGCAACCAAACAATGCGCACAAAAGATCCTTAACTCTTGCTGTCGTTATAAGCCTAAGGGCGGAGGGTGGGAGAGTACTTAAATTGGGAGTTCTCAAGAATCAACTTTGTTTTGATCTATCTATTTGTCTATATGTCTGAGTGTGTTATGGAAAAAAAACAAAGAAAACGAACTCATTAGTCATGAGTTTGATGCTGCTTTTCACTTGATCACACTAATTTTAACCTCTGTACATGGTGGACCATTACTTCGACAGGCGTAGTTCCTTATACTTTTTATTATTTATTTTCAAAATTTCCGCAGTACAATTAACCCAGCGTGCATTTCCTTTGAGCATTAACAGTTCTTTAAATGATATCTATTGACATGATGTTTGTCAGCCATAATGACTCATGAAAATAAAACCAATTTGCAGCATTTAATCTCTCTTCTTTTAAATGTCTTCCAAGTTAGTCCAAAATCAAGAAAAATGATAAATTTTCATTGAATCGAGGTTTAGAACGGTACTCATGTAAAGGCTAAAGCACTGAACTGTAACCCATGTTTGTACCGTCCAGCATTCCGATAAAGACTTGGATTAAATATTTTTCGGTGGTGGATGGCTTTTCTTTGATTAGTTTCCCTCAATTTTTCTATGAAATAGGGTTCGTGGTTGCAATATACTTATTTTTTTGTGTATCTATTCGTAGCATTTACTAAAGGCAACATTCTTGACTTCTAAAAGATTCGAATATATGTAATGCTCACGATCATGCTCTAGATCAAATCTCTCATTGGTGCTACTACTACGCAGTATCCCTATCTCAAGATTTCAGAATTATATAGTAAACAGTTTATTTGGTTGTTTTTGTTGGTTAGGCTATTCATTTGTATCTCGTGGCACTATACAAGAACTGGAGGATATATTATAGAATCAAGTTATTAGGTGGCGACTGATGTGCCACAAGAGAATCTCATAAGGTTAGATGGAGAAGGATCAAGTGATCCCTTTCGAAAATTGGTGGAGAAAACTTATGAGTCCACAAGTACCATGGAAGATGATAGTTTTCTGAGGGAGATTGTATAAGCAGCACTTTATATTGCTATGAAGTAAACTAGAAAAATTTCTGGTGCTCAACGTATATGCAGGGGTGTGGGGTGCTCAACATGCATTAACATGTTGCTGCTTGGCTGTGGAACTATGGAGATTTAATTTGCGGCAAGAAGTGCTCAATATCATGTTTAGGAGACTTTTGGATTGGACTGGAGAAGAACTTTTGCGTTCTGATTTCACTTAGACCACCAATTTTGCGGTTTTGGCCTGAGCAACATGGAAGCATAGAAGAATGCATCGCACAAACTAAAAGAGAAGTGAACCTGGTGAAGTAATAGTATTTGTTTTCCTATTTCTTGAGTTCATGCTACTTGAAAAGGAGTCATGCACTGGCCTAACACATTAGCGAAATGGTATTCTCCTCTTGGTGAGGTTTATGAATTTAATGTTGATGGCAGTCTAGATCCCAAATTTATATGTGCTGGTGTTGAGTTTTTTTTTTTTTTTTTTTTTTCCTTTTTTTGTCACATGATATACATCAGTGGGGTTTAGAGGTGTATAGTTAGTGGGTTAAACAGCCGGAGAGGGTTCGATTCCTCTTCATGGACTCGAACCCCCGGCCTCCCCTTGACAAGGTAGAGGTATAGCTGCCTGAGGTCCAGAGTTGGTGTTTTTACGTTTCATAGAAGTTGTGGAATGACATTGTGTTGAGGGCTAAATTAAAAGAGATTTGAGCCCGGATGCATTGTACTGGAAAATGATTTGAAGAACACAATTATTGATGGTCAATAGCATAGAAGAGACCTTTCAAATTATGTAATTGGTGTTTTAGATTGGTCACGCAAGATGGAAGCTATTAGCCTATCACCAACAGTTCAAAAAAACATAGAACTTACTTTCCACAAAACTGGCCACCATTTACTAGTACCTCTTGGATTAAGAGATTTTAGTATCTCATATGGACTTTTCTTAAAGAATTTATTTAGACAATCTTAGTATGGAATGGGATCGAAGAAAAATATCATGTGCGAAGCGCGTGTTCTTTTACTAGTATCTAAAACAAAGTTGTTTGGATGGAATAGATTTCACAGAAGGATTTTGTGTGTGTATGTGTAACATAGTTACATAGGCAATCTAAAAATTTCCTTTGAATTGATTTTTGCATTTTACATTTTCCAGTTCATTTTGCAGAATTCGTTTTGATAGAATGAATTTTGTAATTGGCTCCCAAACACTCATAATTAACAAAATTCCGTATATGATTATAATCCGTAGCCCCACTAACTAAACATTCTGTCTCCGCCCCTAGTCACCGGTCACCAAAAAGAGTTCCTGTTTTCTGCGTATTCGACAGTTGGTCGTGTCCATAAAGGCATAAACCATTGTGGACTTGATTCAATTACATTGGGTTTATGGAGTTCATGAGGAGAGCTTTGTTCTTGAACAGAAATCAACTGCACCAAGAGAGACAGAAAGGACTCCATAATGTTTCTCACAACAAAGCTCATAACAGGAAAATCAAATTGTACATGACTCTGTTTTTAGGCTCGGCATCAAATGTACCATAAAGTAGGACTTTTCCTTTCTAATTATAACTGAGGAATGCCCAAGATGTTCGCGGTCTACTAACGTCTTACAAAACTGAAATCAACTTCAAAGTCAGCAGAGGCAGATAATGGTTAAAACTGCCCTACTATTTCTACAAGAGAAGTGTAAGTTCCAACGATTACAATCGCAATGCCCATTAACGCGATGAGCTCGATAATGATCGGTTCAAATCCCAGTCTTCTGTAAGAGCCAGATATCTTCAAGTAACACAAGCAGGGAATTATAACCGAAGCTGTCACGCTCAGAAATGCTCCGACAAGTGACATGAGACACCCGAAAAAGGGGATGGATAGAGCTACGACGACAGTGCTGATCACGAAGGTTGATCTGATCAAGAAGCTAATTGGCTTTTTGCTGTAGTATGCTCGGAAGCGATTTTCGATAGCATTCACTATTGGTGTTACCATCAGTGCATATTTAGCCACGGGATTGACTAAGGTAGTGTATATTGCCACCTTTGAGCTGATATTTTTTGTTGGTAAGTTCAACGTTATCTGCGACTGCACGTCAGATCCAAACATCAGGAACCCAGTTATTGCCATCAATGCATAGGTAACGGTACAAAATAGAAAGCATAGGAGCAACACCTGCAACAGAGAAAAAGAATGAAATTAATTACCTTATGCAAACCAGGGGCGACTCCAGAATTTGGTACGTTTGGAGTCATTAGAAAATTTTGCCAATGAAATTCACAGTGTTATGTTTTAAACTCATTAAATTTTATCCAATTTCGAAAAACTCAACCCAAAAAGATTAGGTGATCACAACTGATTCAAACAATTTACCTTAGAGAATTGCTTTTTGTTTTTCATGGAGGTGTACAGGGTGGGGAAAACTGGATGGGCACAATAGCAGAACGCATATAAGCTGACCGCGGTAGGGATTCCCTTCCAATTGAGAAGGGTTCCTTTCTGTTCAAATCCAATACCATCACGCATTCCAGCCCACACAATCGAGCCTAAGATGATAACAGAAGCTAAAACTCCGCTAGCAGATATATAAGAGAGGATGTTCATGTTATTCAACCAGACCGTAGGAAGTATAACGAGGGCGACCATTATAACAAACATTTGTTTACCACCGATTGGTACTCCAGCGATTTCAAATCCCACATCCGGCCATAGATTGTGTAAATTATCGCCTTCTAGAATCAAGAAACCCGTGGCAACCAAGTAAAGTTCCGTGTTCATGAAAACCGATACCACCATTCTTCCCTTGTTTCCAAATGCTAGCTCGCCTATGTCCGGGTAGCTTCTTATGTGAGGATCTACATCCATACATCTTTTTATTAACAACCCTGTGTAGAAGGTGACAGCCGCGATGACTAGCAGGAGAAGTAAGCTCAACCACCCTCCTGATGATAGTGCATAGGGAACTGAAAGTATTCCGACCCCTGAGGAATAGAACAAAGAGGATTCATTACAGTTTCTTTACAAGTCAATGTATTACTACTTAAAAGATTAGCTCTGAAGAAAATTGGTAGGAGAAATGAGGTTGATTTGAGAATGTATAGTGGGACTAACTGAGAACTCGTACGTTGTTTTATCGTCATTTTTTGGACAACCAGATATTCAGACCAGTTTACGCGCACCTCTGGACTTATCAGGAGGCTCTGAAGTTAACTACCGGATAAACCTTCAGTGAGCTTGATGGTATTTTCTCTTGATGTAAAATGACCATTTGAAAGAGCAAAGAGTAAACAAGTAGACTGACTATGAAGACAAAGAAGACTGGCTTTAACAATATGGTTTTTTTGGGTACCCCAAATAGCGAAAACATCAGCAATTAATACAAATGCTCAAATACTGTTTTGGTCCTTGACAAATGGCACCAATTTCAAAAACGTCCTTTTAAGAATCTGTGTTTCAATTTCGTCCTTGTAAGAAAGTAACGGTTTTAATGTTACCCGTACCGTCACCAAATGGACGGCAAATGATGACATGAACGGAGTTCAGTCACCACGCCACATCCCCCATATAAAAACCACTTAAAACCCTAAATCAGTCGATCTCTTCCCCAAAATCCCTAAATCGGCAGCCCCAAAGCCAAACCTAACCCACACTTCCCAAATCCGAAACCCAGATCGTCCCCCCCACCCCAATTTAGGGGCTGCCGATTTAGGGTTTCAAGTGGTTTTTATATGGGGGATGTGGCGTGGTGACTGGACTCCGTTAGTCCATGTCATCATTTGCCGTCCATTTGGTGACGGTAAGGGTAACATTGAAACCGTTACTTTCTTACAAGGACGAAATTGAAACACAGATTCTTAAAAGGACGTTTTTGAAATTGGTGTCATTTGTCAAGGACCAAAACAGTATTTGAGCCTTAAGACAAATACTTGTCTTGGGCTTCAATTTCGTTCTAAAAAATTTTCTCAGCAGCCAAACAGGAACAGTGATTCAACAGGGAAACCAAGAAATGGCCAAAATGTTTTAGAAAGCACAGTAAATTTCAAACATCTTAATCATCAGAACCTAATGAAGTAATGAACGTACGAACTCTATAGATCACAAGTTAGAACCCTAGATCAAATTCAATTAAGAAACTGGGGTTTCCAAAGTAGGGTCCAGTGGTGTCTCCAGAGTCCAGACCATGAAGTAAGATCATCTGTTGGAGCCAATTTGTGGAAGCCAAATCCTTTTTTTTTTTTCTTTTTGGCTTGGTACAATGTGATTTTGCCAAATTTTGACAAAATTGTTTTTTGGCCAACTTGATTTGTAGGCGTCGTATCAATCCCACATCACAAGCCATAAAATCACACTCAATACCAGCCATTGGAAAAAATGGCCAGGGCCATTTTCCCAGCCAAATTTGGCCAATTTGTGGAAGCCAACTCATTTTTTTGGCTTGCTACAGAATGATTTTGCCAAATTTTGGCAAAATTGCTCCAATGGTCCATTGAGTACAACAAGAGAAGAAAAGAGAAAAAAGAAACACCTACACAAAATCAATCAAACCTGACAAAGCATTGAGTCCATTGAAACAGGTCTTGAAAAAGGAAGTGTTTCCCTCAGCTTCCTTCTTCTCACAAATCTTGTCCTGGTTCTCATCATTGTCAAGCAAGAGTGGTATGGTAATGGAATACCCATCTCCAGGTCCAGCCTCCATTGGAGAAAAAGTGGTGGACAGAGAGAGAGAGATAAGTGCAGCCCCTACCTGTTCAAATGGGAAGAGAGTAAAATAAGGAGTTTTGTTGGTAGTGTGATAAAAAGTTGAGGGACTCCATATATTTATACTATGCGTTTTCATCAATTTTGAGGTGTGGGTTTTTTTCGAGTCTTGCTATTCGTATAGACCAAGGTGCACTGATGGTGCACCGACCGGCGTCGGTGACCTACGTGTGGGTCCCACATGATAAATCCGAACTGTTAGAGCATCTTAAAATCGTTTTCCGAAGGACCGCAAACAAGAATCGAGGCAATCGGACTTCTCTAAGTGCTTGATCCAAAATCACCCCATTTCATGCAAAAAAAATTTGTATGAAATGGGGTGATTTTGGATCAAGCATTTAGGGTCGTCCGATTGCCTCGATTCATGATTGCAGCCCCTCGGAAAACGATTTTAAGATGATCTAACGGTTCGATTTTACCGTGTGGAACCCAAAAATGGGTCCCCGACTCCGGTCGGTGCACCATGTTCGGTCCCTGTAGGATTTTCGGGGTTTTCCCATGGCTGCTAAAGAAATCATTTAAAATGTGTCAGTCTGTCAAGCACACCATTTGGACGCATCGTTTTCGACAAACAACTCTAACATTTTGCCGAGTTACCCACATGATTCCAACGATATAAATGGCCCTCCACTTCAGAAAATATCTCCAGATTCATTGGAGATAAAATCACCTCCTTACTTTATTTGATAAAATAAACCTTATTTTATCACCTCAAGGTGATTTTATCAAATGACAAACACCCTCAACTCGGAATTGTTGACTGCCCTTCTTCTTGCTACACTTGTGCGGTTGCTACGTAGGAATGTAAATAAGTCGTGCCGAGCTTGAACTCAATGAAAAATTGACGAGCCAAGCTTGCCAGGTTTGAGTCGATCTCGATTTGTTCATGAGTTAACGAGTCGAAAATATTAGATATTTATACTCTCATACAAGTTTAGAACTTCAAATAAATTTTTTTATTTTGTACTTGAAGAAATCTATACATATATTAAATTATAGAAACATATTAAAATTTAGGATCTTCCTAATGGAAGCCCGCAGTGCTTCCATTAAGCACATGCAAAGACAAAAAAAAAATACATTCTCCAATACACTTTTTACACTTCCCAATAAATTTTCATTCACTTTTATACACTTTTCTTACACTCCAATACACTTTTTAAATCTTAACAGAAGCCCACAGGGCTTCTTTTAGCATTTTCCTAAAATTTAAGTTTATAATACTTTTATAAGTTTATACATATTCAAGGTTAGAGTCCACTTCTCATCCAAACCCTTAAGTTATGGAATCCGTCCAGACCTCATAGTTCCGGACCAAATCTCGACGATCCGAACCTAGCATTTATATAAAAAAACTGCACCGATCAACCCCTTCCGGGTTTTTTTTTTTTTGACAAATCCTCGCATTGGACCTTAAAACACGTTTTAAACACATTTAACGGTTCGGATCGTCAAGATTTGGTCCAGAAAGTGAGGTACAAACAGTGGTCCGAATTTTTAAAAAAATCGGGAAGCCCACCGTTCAAGGTTATATGTGTAAATCTTATAAGATAATCATATAAATTCTAAGTTCACGAGCCTAATCCAGCCAAATATTGCCAGGTTTAGGTTCGGCTTGTTTATTAAATGAATCTAAAATTGAGGTTCAGGTTTAGTTCGTTTAATATATGAATCGAACTCGAATAACCTTTTACCGAGTCAAGTCTTGAATAGTTCACGAACAGCTCAGCTCATTTACAATACTATTGAACCCTACGAATACAAATATCAATCACAAATCCAACTATCAGATTGCTCTGCGGCCAATGGATGCACGTGGGAGCCACATTGTTGATCGGCTGCAAAGTCATCCGAAGTCGGATTTGTAATTGGCATCCGTATACGTAACTTTTTGGTAAGGTGACGCAAGCATTTCTGAGTTATCAAAAGAATGATTATTTGTGTGACGTTCTATGTATATCTACAGTCACAGGTGGAGAAATAATGTATAAGAGTCACGGTACTGAGGCTCTATTCCACTAACTCAAAAAAGTTAAAAAGTCAATTTATTCCTAAAATTGAGGCAGTCATTCTCTTATAATACATTACATAAAAAATCATGAAAAACCAAAAAAATAAAAAAAAAACTCTCTAGTGGAACACCCCTGAGTCTCTCCATTCAAATCAGTTTGATAACTAATCCCCGCGTGAGAAAATGACATTTAAAATATCATTTTTGAATTGCAATTTTGCCAACTATTATTAATTTAATGGAAAAGGCTACAGTACATAATCCTTATTTGGGTGGGTGTACGTATCATACACACCCCTATAAAAGTTATAATTTTTTTATAAAAGTTACGAGACACACCAAAATCTGTATGGGTAGACTTAGCGTAAATGAATCTAGATTGCACAATTCAACTTTTACCAAAAACAAATTAAATTCTAGACATTCGAGCAATAGAATACGGGATATAAATTATTAATAAAAAAAAATTGGAGTAATTATTACTCCCTCCGTCCCAATTTGTTTGTCAATTATTTAATTTTCTGTTACGCCTTAAATTGCTCATATCTTTCAATCTATAATGTTTTTCACCGTTTTAAAAACTTTGTATAATAGAATAAATGGTGAACTATTAAACAAGATCCATATTGCATATATTTATAGATTAATATTAAAAGATATAAGCGATTGAAAACTAACACGATTATCAAAAATTGACAAACAAAATGGGATGGAGGGAATAAGTAATAAAATTGGTTGGACAGAGTTCTTGCCAAATGTGAGACTATTCAAGAGTACTATTACTACTTGTAAAATATAATATCCGTAGATAACCAGCTTGAGCTCACTATCCCATAACTCCAGCTAACGAGCCCTATCTATCGAGTGATAATTCAGTGTTCTTAGAAGTATAATTACGTGTTCCTTCGGAACTTTTATAATCACACATTTGAGTGAGTTCATAGAACGGGGTTCATGCCAGTAAATTACTAATAAAATTGGTCGGACAAAATTCTTGTCAAATGTGAGACTACTCAAGAGTAGTACTATCACATTTAGGGTGAGTAAAAATATCCAGATTCATTAGAGATAAAATCACCTCCTCATCTCATTTGATAAAATGAACCTCATTTTATCACATCCACCTCATTGTATCAAATGGGAAACTCACCCTTAAAATATTAATAGTCCATAGATTACAAGCCCGCACGCACTATCCCATACTCCATGAAGTATAATGACGTGGTGCCCCAAAGCTTTTATAACCACACATTCGTATGGAAACACTCAATAGAATGTGTAGTGATAAAAACTCTTAGAGCACCACGTGACGGTAATAAGTCCCCATCAGATAAGGATTTGGCCATGACGTGGGGACTGTTGTCCAGCAGAGCAATAATGGTATGTATAATAAGGGTTTGGTATGAAGTGGGGTTAATAATGACTAGATTCTCTTTCAGTGTTTTGGCAACCTCTGCACACGTGTTTTTTGTTTGTTATGTTGGACAGAAACATCATGTGAAATCTTAACCAAGTCAGGTATGGGGATCGAACGAGGATATTGCATGAGACATAAAAATCACATAACATTCAACACTTCGCTTTATTTAATGAATGAAATCTACTGTCAAGTGATTTGAGAGCATGTGCCCCACTAATGAATTAATTCTCCTATGATTCTCGGCATCTACAAAGTATTATTTTATTTTTTTATTGACAAAAAGAAATTTATTAATTTTTGGAAAAGAAATAAATATTAAAAGGATCTCAGGCACACCGACATAAAACTCATAGCATCTACACATATTATATTCATTGTATATCTTTGTCCAGTCAATAAATTCATAATCGCAAAATGAATTTAAATATGGCGAGTGATTATCACACCCCAAATTCTTATTCGTTTTTTTTAATCATTTGTCATTCTTAATCTACCCCTTTTTTATTTTTATTTTTAATTCTCCTATGTATTTAAGGTAATTGATTCATTAAAAATAATATGTGTAAAAATTTCATTAAAGGACATAAAAAAAAAAAGGTGTGAAAATCAATTACCTTAAAAAAAAGAATGGTAAATACCACTATAATTAACAATCGAAATTGTTCATTTTTAAGTCGTGGCACAAACGTTATCCATTTCAAAAATCAGATGGATCAGACATTGATATATAATATCTTAAAATTGTATACTGTTGTTCTGTTAAAAGTTTTCTTGTTATTCAATGAATTGAATCAACCATTTATTGATATCCAATCAATATGATTTTTAGCATGAATAATTTAGACATCTAGAACTACAAAATGAACGTCTTGGATTGTAAAAATGTATTGTTAACCTCACAAAACCGGGTGGTGTGTTTTAAAACAGTGTTCCAATAGGTGTGTGCGTAGCAAAGCTCAATTATGTAAGCTTGAATGATGAAATTGTGCAAACCGAGCAAGGGCGGAACTGCGTTGGAGCCGGGTGGGGCTCCACCCCCAGGTTTAAAAGTTCTAATTTGTTTTCCCATTCGATATACATCACTGGCGAGTTAGCGGGGGAGTTAGTCCAGAGGGAGCCTAGAATCACAAACGCCTCTACCGATCGAGACTCGAACCCTGGTCTCACTTATGGGAGAACCAGGAGGTAACCGCTAGACTACAAGCCCTTGGTTTAAAAGTTCTATTAATATGATGTAAAAATTTGAGTAGTGTTGACAATTTTATAATCTTAACAATTTTAGTTTTAATTACTAAAAAGGAAGGTCATTTTATATTCTCATTTCTCAATTTCTTTTACAAGCACAAATAAAAATGTGAGATTTGTGGTAGCCGAAAGAAATGGAATAAGTGATTCATATGATTTTACTTCATTAAGCTATAATAATGTCAATATACAAAGGTATTATATTATATTGGAAATTAAAGCTCCATAATATATGTGGGCGTTTAGATAAATGTCCATTAAGTCGTCCCTGCGAGCTGCGTAAGAGTAAATAACTCGAAGTATTTCTATTTCCTTTGTCGATAATACTTATCCCAATATTTTCATAATTGTAACGAGGAGTAATTATTTAGTAGTTTGAGAGCACAGTCACGTGGTACTCCAATTCATTTTAGTATTACACATTTATGTAGGATTCATACACTTTATTGTAGATAGGAGTTTTGTTGGCCTTCAAACTCCTAGAGTTTGAAAATCTTTCATATGATTTTTTTAATTGGACTTATAGGCTTGATTTCGTTTGACAATCTAAGCATTTCCTTTTTTTTAGATCTCAATGTATTTGAAACTTTGGCTAAAAAGGAAAAAATCTAATCGGACATCAGTAAAAATTTGGTCGAAATAAGTTTCTGATAAGAGAAATGCATCAAAATACGACTGCTCAGTCATGCGAAAATGATAAACAACTCGAGACTTTTGCAATCATCTAATGAGTTTATAATACTGTAGAATTTTATTTTGCGCCACATAGAGTCCTAAAGAAAAATTGTCACATGAAAAAAAATATTCTTTTTGAAAATAAAACACCGGAAAACAATACAAATAAACTTGTCCTTGTAATTTTTGGTCCATTAGCGACTTGAAAACGTGGATGAATATTTTCAAAGAAAACATGTTTTTGTTGTGGGAAATGAAATAGCTCGTTAAAAATGCAACCGGGGGGTTTGCTTACCTTTATAATTCAATTGCATCGTTTATGAAATTTTCGTCTTGCATGATTTTTTTTATTAATTTTGCCTTAATTTTTTTTTACATTATTTGTTCGTTTCGACAAGTCAATTTGAAAAAACAAATCTAATAATAACAAAGAACTAAAGAACTTTACCATGTCCACAAACAAAACAGTGATGTCTTCAATGTTTGTTAAATTTTCATTACTGTTCTTTATTCACTAATTGAGGCCCACCGTAGCTCCGATCCTCCAGCATGCACATTTGAAAAATGGACTTGCTCCATCAGGGACTTCTAGAATAACCATGAGTAAAAATAGCTCATTTCGTTACGTTAATGTGTAGTTCATTCATAGGGGTGGACATCGTGTCGGGTCGGGTTGGATCGTGTTCATATCGTGTCGTGTTAATCAAGGGCGGAGCCAGGAGATTAATTTACCTTGGGCTAACCTAAAATGTAGTAGACTACTATATATATACACCACTAATCCTATCAAGGATCCCTGATTTTGCTTCCATCCACACCTCTCCTTTCCCGATCAATTTTCACATGCTTCATAGCTGAAAATGCTATTTTCGTAGTTGTCATAGTAACATAAAGAGTGACAACAAGACGAATCAACCTTTCAATTAAATGATAGTTGATTGGGGTGTTTTGGGTTGGGCTATGTTTGGTTGGAGCAGTTGTTGGGATAATCTACAAATAAATATGGGTTGTGCTAAAAACATTTGGGCTAATAGTTTACCCATATTTTTTTTGGGGGGGGATGTCACTTGGGTTGGAGCCCACCTAGCCTAGCTATGGCTTCGCCTTTGGCGTTGATTTGGATCCAGGTCAATAAGTGTCAACTCGAAAAAGACCTATTTACCTAAACGTGTCAAAAAGCTCAACCATAACCCAACTTGGAATCACCCATGTTGACCCGAACACGATACGAATTGACACGATTACACAATACTCGTGCCATGTTCATGTTGGGTTCGAGTTGACACAACATGAATTGACACGTCCAAAGCAAGTTAACCGTGTCATTTTCTTTATACCCCACAAGTTACCAGGGATCAAATCTCATAACAAACACTCACACTTCTAGTTGTCCACACACAAAAAAGGAATCCTATCTAGCACAAAAGATAAACCAGATCGATCTACCTTGACATGCACTTGGATAAAATGGTTTTACTTGGATAGATTAATCTCTCGAGTCCTTTTCATAATCATACTTACAATACTAGTGAATGGGACTGTTTTGTCTCTTCTAGCTAGAGTACTTATAGCAAAACTCAATTCTGATACGATCAGAATGTAAGGCTAACTATGCATTAACACATGGAAATCCCCAGTCCACCAGCTTTCCATTTTACTTTTGAAAAATGTTTAAATCATCTCATTGGGTGGAGGATAATACGTAGAAAATACATAGATATTGGAAAAAAGTGCATTACTATCCATAAAAGTATGTTAATATCCGTTAAATGTGCATTGATATACAAACTAGTTTGTCATTATATACATATTATCGTTCAACTATTGGGTAGATATTAGCAAGACCCTGTACGTTTTTCGTGTCTTCTAATTTTGTTTTTCTGGGTTTTGAACAACAAAACAAAATTACTCCATCTGTCCCAAATTGCTTGCCGTTTTCAAGGAACCATATATTTTGCACACAAAAAATAATTAACTTATGGTATTCTTTGAAAAGAAAAGTTTACCAATTTTTTCTTCTCATTGAGATCTTTAAATTGGTGTAAAAAAAATCATGCTAAAACCTTATGTTTTTCCTGCGAAATGCAAAATGGAACAATTATCATTAAGGTCAAAAAACAAAAATTAATTACCATTGAGTTCAATCACTCTTTTTTAATTACCATTAAGGTTACTCACTCTTTTTCTGGGGTTTAGGCACTTTCATATGGTACCATAGGATTTAGGTTAGGCATTTTCATAGGGTACCCTAGCGTTTAGGTTTATGGTGCATTTTCCTATTATAAGGTTTTAGTGGTTTAGGCACTTTTTGGGGTACCTTAGGATTTTATGCGCTTTCATAGGGTACCCTAGAATTTAGATTTATGCATTTTTATAAGGTACTTTAGGATTTAGGCGCTTGGGAGTGCCCATGGAGAGAGAGAGAGAGAGAGAGAGAGAGAGAGAGAGAGAGAGAGAGAGAGAGAGAGAGAGAGAGAGAGAGAGAGAGA